>JAHZMW010002954.1:0-11914 GCA_027743745.1 Alloscopus bannaensis
CAGTCATGCAATGCTCACCATAAGTCGACCTAACACTATTACCACACGTCAAAAAAACGACGACGACTCCATATTATGATGTCTGGTGCCTGACGCTTTTCAAAATGCTTTTCTTGTTATTTTCAGTTCAAAAAATTGCAAACTGCAGACTCCACCCATCATATTACTCTCACCACCGTTCTGTATCTCTGGTCATGTATTACAGAGTGAACCGAACAAAGTTTTTACGCGGAGAAATGAGAGATTCCGCAAAATATTGTGCCTACATCAAAACCTTCACATCCCAAAGCAAACCATCAAAACCCATGAAATGCTCGCATGCACAGCCACATAGGAGCCATAGTTAAAAGGACAAAATGATTCATGATCATCAATATCATGACTCTCATCAAAAAAAGTCACAATCCCCATCTAGAGACCTCTTGACTGTTTTCCTCTGAGCCAGTGCTTCTTCATATTATTTTTTCACAGTACTTTTTAGTAGCTGGCCATTATGACGATTAAATTTACTGATCTTGACGATATTATGTGATGTGTGATATTGACTGCAGAGAGCTGACCTCTGGATGTGTATCATGATTTCTCCTCTGATTGTAACGTGCTCTACAAGTGAGCCTTTTTGAAAAACTATTTTTCTTCCCCATGTGCAAGTATTATTATGTATATACATTATAGCTTTCATTATGTTCTTCACATTTATACCATATTTTTCCTATATATCAACTTGATACTCATGATGAGCACAGAGAGCGTCGTTTTCCTCACTTCGACTCTCCGTACGAAAAAAAGCCGAAGAGCCTCATGCCTCCAATGTAATGTTATTTACGTAAGAAATAAACAAGTTAACTTGCACATAATATTACACACGAAAAGAACGACAACATACAACATCACATCCAGGATGATGCCATCCACTCCACAACATAGAGAACAGAGGATATGATGATGATCACGATGAAGTTGATGTGAACCATGCACACTGAAAATTCAGTTTTATGCACAAGCATGAAGAACATCGTACACTTCCCACTTTGCACACAATCCTCTCCTATACATCCACAATTTTCGCATGCAACCTTTTAGGTATATTAGGCTTACTCAAAAGCATCTACTCGAACTCGCTTTTTAAAACTTTTTTTTCCTCTCGTCTTTTCATTCCTCTCAAACTCTCTTCAATCTAAGTTTTTTCTTGAGCTTATGTATGTGTGCATTGTGAGTGCATGTAATAAGTGGATAGGAGTATAAAAAGTAGGGAAAAAAAGCAAACCAGTAAACTAAAATGCTATGATAATACGATGATAGTAACAATACACATTTTAATGCTGGGATGATTGTACATTGTGCATTTTGGCGTAAGCCAAGAATGAAGAAAAAAAAAGAGTTTTTTCAGAGCTGTACTTCTTTCGCCTCCTTATCTTGCTCGCTCAATCTCCTCACTTTGTTGCATTTTAGATGTTATTTATTATTACATGAATAATATGCAATTAAACCTGATGTGTGTGATGTCTGGCTCGCTGACTTTTACTCTGGAGACTATATCTCGGGAAAAGTTTAGGAAGGTCATCATCATAGACATAGCTTTCAGTTTCAAATCTTTCAGATGAGTATCCAATTTCTCTCCAAAAAGCGTCATCTCGAGAACGGTGAAAAAGGTCCTTTTGCGGTGAGGTGGTCATTTTTGCTGGGACAACACGTTCAAAAAATATACGAAGGTGAGGCGACATACCTTGTCATTTTTGTGTACTGAAAAAGGTATCGGAGAATGGTATTGCATGTATGTGGATGGATTGTAAGCTGTAAAAACAGCGTATGTATGTACACATTATAATATAGCTACAGGCTAACAATGAGACATGTCTCTTTTATTTTAGCTGACTGACTCTTCGTGTGTGTATCTGCATAATGTGAAATGACTTTGCGAGACAGAGGTGACTGACGCTCTTTCTAAAAAGCTTCATGCCTTTTTATCCTGCTCAAGGTTTGGTTCGGAATTGAGGAAATATCGCCGTTTTGTGTCGGTCAATTGTTGCCTGACTTGTTTCTCGAGCTCTCATCCTCTCAATTTTCTTATATGCACAATGAGTTCATGGATGAGCGTCTCAACAATAATGCTCCGTTCCATTCACCTTTGTAATGTTGTAAAAATAATAACACGCTTACAAACTCTTATTAGAACCAAGATTCATACGGCTTATCCAAGATCACCTCAAACTGTCATATTTCTTCTGAAGCACATGCGCGCATAACATCATTTAAAATGTGATCAAGGTTGAGGTGGGATGATGCGGTGGAGTTAACTTTTGTGGAGAAACCCGTTTCCAACAAAGTGCGCAGTACATCCACTCGCTGTGAAAAATGGGTTGTTGCTTCAATGAAGACAAATGACGAGAGATGTAATATTGCTGGAAAACACGAGAGTGTTTCTGTGCTTGTGAGGTGTGCAAGTGAGCACACACGAAGAAGACGATGTGCACATGGAATTTTTGCAAAGTCTGTTGTATGCATTCCAAATTCCGATTCATCCAAAAACTCATGTACCACACCATCAGCCACCGTTACAGGGAAAAAAGGATCTGAACAATTAACGGCACACTTCATCACATGAGGTGACAAATGTTATGAATTCATAGTAGCTGCGTTACATATCAAAGCATCGCTCATCATTTTAGGCTCATCTTTAGGACCCTTTCAGTCCCTGTCATCGGTCCAAACCTTTTTAAATAACTTATTAATCCATTTTACAAAGACCAATCAGTCCTTTCCAAATTAGGTTATTACCAGTCCGCCACATTACTGTATCCACCTCTCTCTCTCTACGCGGTTGCTCAAGCGTTCTCCTCACCGTATCATTAGTTGAGCCCACAAGTGTGTGAAAACAAGAGGGAAACTATCGATGTGAGTGTGCACACGAAAAAAGACGATCGTAACATAATGTAACATTACGTACAATACCTAAAATTTGTGCGAAAATGCGAAGGGGGAGCGGGTCTGGGATTGTGGACTGCCTATTTGTGGAAACTGCAACGAAAAATATTTCACATTACACAGTCTCTTTTTTTTGGGGAGGGTAGTTTTCTACAACGAAAAGGGTAGGTTATTATAGCATTTCTCTTCCTTTCTCTGAAACCGCCATTGGAAAATATTGAAAAATAAGACTAGAAATTGTACAGTACTTTGCAGGCACTGCTCTCTGAAAAAAAATAAACTTATCATAGAAATACACCTCGTCCCCACACACATCCTTATACATATCATCATTCTGGCATACTTTTTTCCATTATTTCGCTTTTCTTCTTCACTCTGTAGTTAAGCCATCTTTAGTAGGCACCTTCTCGTCGTTTTTCCCCCCGTCTTCAGAGAAGTCGATGTAGTGTGCTCACAATTTTTTTTCTTATAGTCTTTCTTCTCTTTCTTGTTTTGTTGTCCTCCGCGTCCGTGTCTGTTCCCCCCACCATACCACCACCATCACCACCATGATGATGATGATGAAGCCATGATGAACTCAGAATGTAACATTTACTGTAGAAAAAGTACTGTATACACTCGTACTAAGTGTGATCATCAACAGGACGAGGATCTGCAGACAACTAATGTTCAACCTTTTTAATGCTAGAGGCTTCACGTTTACTGCGTTCGAATGTCTCAAACCCAGTGGTCATCCGCTCATGATGAGCATCATCCTCCCTGTAGCCGTTCTCAACGAGAGGATGAAGGAGAGAGGAGAAAAAGGATCATTAACATTTTCCAATTCACATCCACACACATAGATGTATATAACATCCACTGAAAATAAAAAAAAATCCCAAACTACAAAGTTAACGTGGTTAGGGTACTGAGACAAAGATGGATGTATTTTATGTGTGTGATGTACGTACGCGGTGGAGACGACGATGGTGGTGGTGAGGAGGAGATGTGCGATTGGTACTGAAAATGTACATGTCCCGGTGGGTCGTCGTTCGGTCATACTGACTTTGAGAAATGCAGACACGCCAGTATAAGGTACATGGGAATATATAGTACAGTAGCAGTTGGTAATGCTCAACTAGGCAACTCCTTCTTCTCCGCTCGATCCCCTTTTATAAATTCTCCCCAAGGCGATTACCGCCAACATCGGCATCTACACTACCACCAATGAGAGGGAGATGGTCGTGACAGCGGTGGAAAACGAGGTTGGGATCGGACCAGTCCTCAGGGTGGGTCACCTTCTGGGGTCAAATTCCGAGGAGAAGAGGATGAGCCAAGGGTCACCGAGGTGGGACTTGAGGATCTGGGTGAAAATCGAGGGGGAAGAAGTATACCGTGGTTGGAGCCGGGGAGTTGGAAATTGAGCATTGTCGAGTGGAGCTGTAAATTGCCTAAGTGAAACCAATGTTAATGGATGTTTAGTGTAGATGTAATGTACAAATAGTAATAGTGGTAATGGTACATATTGAAAAAGCATACGATTCTATGGTACGGTGCAAGGGGGTTGGTCGCTACCCCTGGGAACATAGATGTCGACGAAGCTTCGCTTAAGACGGGTATACTGGGTATACAACTTTCACCATTTCCCGTAACAAGTCCATATCGATGAGTTTCTCGCGAAGTGCGCCAATTACTTAGGCCCGAGTTCCTGCAACGGTCCCATATTCAAGTATGGCGTATGTTACCACTATTGGAAATATAGCTTCATCCTGATTCCTCCGCCGTCCAACAGCAACCTGGGCAGAGTGACCTACGACATGTCCCACCGTGTGGACCAATCCCACCGCCCGTTCCATCGTGGATCGATGCTCTTTACATGTAAAAGGAAATGGTGGTCGCTGCGTTGAATTTTTTTATTCCTTTATCCCACCACCGAGCTCCATTATAAATTCCCCATCTCCTTCATGTAACATCACTCAGTTCTCATTGTGGCACTGTAAAGTAAACTAAAAAGGCATCTCGTCGACTATATCCTTCGCCTTCTCCTCCTAAAAAAGCCTTATAAAATAACACACAGGGTAATAATAATCATAGATATCCCTCAGTTATACTACCCTCCTCACAAAAGGAGAGTGCCACCTCTATACTCGTATAGTGTATAGTGGTGGAAAAAATAATCATAATAATCCAATATTATATAGCGAAATCTTATTTCTTTTAGGTTCTTCTTGTCTTCTCCTCTCTGGGTTGGCAATCCTCATCATCATCACTCCGACCCTCATCCTCTCATCATCATCAGAATCACAAGAGGCATCGCAAGCTCAGCACCACCACCACCATCGCCACCACCAATTCCAATCCCAAGCTTAAAGGCAGTTTTTACCTCTCCTCCGCTATATATTCTCCTCATTTTTATTCGCAAAAAGGACGAGAAGAATTCAAGAACAAGTCGAAATCATTCTTTTCACAGCCCAAGCCAAATAAGCGTCGAAACACAGCCAACCAACCAACCAGAGCACACACGTAACCTACCAAAGTAAGTAACGTACATTTAAGTATATTTTATATATATGTGCGCTGATATATAGAATTTTTTTCGATATCTCTCTCTCTCTCTGTCTTTCTGTGTTCCACCTCTTTCCTACCTTTCTTACCTCCAACAAACTCCAACTAACTCTTTTTTTATTCCCCTTTCGTACACTTTACTGCTAGCTAAAGCTACTACTAAAAAAAGAGTATATTGCTTGCTTTAATATTCCTACATAATCATCATCATCATCGTCATCGAAGTTTTGATGAGATGAGGCATATCATAGAAACTCTGATAATTCCCCGAGACTAGATTCCTTCGAAAAAGCGAAATTAGGGAGACAGGGAAATACGTGAGGTTTTGGAAAAAAGGAGCCTTCGTTTTTAAAGCTATTACAGAAATTCCCTACTTTTGTTCCCTAAAAAGCGTCTGGCTTTTTTCCCTCGTTTTTTTCTAAAGATTTTAACGCCCAAAAAATGGAGCGTTTTGAGGGAGAGAATTTTTACGAAAATAATTTAGAGTGACTATAAAAAGTTGAGAGATTTTTTGTTAAAGTACTATAAAAATAATATATATGTTAGACGACACAATTATAGGACGACTATCTATTGATATGCATAATGATGAAAAGCTTTTCGCATCTATGTTTACATAAGCTTCAAAAGCGAGGTGGATGTTCACGGATGTCTAGCTGCTTTTTCATAGATCTCATTTTATATTTCCTAATTTTTTTCGCGGATGAAATTTTTAAAGTTACATTTTCTCACATAATTCATAAACGTACCATTGGCTTCCATCTTTTCACTTTTCTCAACTTGCATATAAAAAATGATAACTACATGGTCCGGGGTCGAGGTGGAGACGGCGGGTGGGTACTTTGACACATTGTAGAAACTAAGCTTTTCCTCCTGCTTTTTCAGTGCTGGCGGAGATGTGAGAGCCACCAGCGAGTTGCGTCCGCCATGCCCCAGAGCATACTCACAGGTCAGCAAAAGGAAGTCATAGTCTCCCATCTGAAAAGAGTAAGCAGTCATCTTCATCTGTCACCCTCCGGGGGAAGAGGAGTTTCCGAAAAATTTCCAGAAAAAAGACGAAAACTTCAGATTTTCACCTCCACAAGCCGAGACAAAGGAGAGCCCGACCCCCGCCTCCTGAATGAGCTTTGAGCATCATCCCAACCGACAACGCTTACAACTCAAAGGTAAATCGAAATTTTGAGCTGTTTCTCCCTTCTTCCGAGGCTTCTTCATCTCATCTGCACTAAAACAGGACTAATTTAGAGTTATTTCTCTAACAAAGCAAAACAAACTCATAAAATTCATAAAAATCCGAAAAAATACGGGGGTATGTATATACCTATTGCATGGGAATCTCCATTGAAATCTACGCAAACGCATACAAAATCCATATTTCCGATTTTCCATCCCTTATTTTTCATGAAGCGTCCCAAGCATCCATAAAACCCAGCGTAACTCACACTCCATCGGTAAGCTGTCGCAAATACGCATTTTTTCTGGCTTATCATCTTTGTTCCTCGCCCAGCCTAAGCCACCCACGCACACCTTCCAATTTCCTCATGATAACCTCTGATTTAAGCTTGGCTGGAAAGAAACCCCAGAATAACACAAAATTCCCCATAAAAATTCCATTTTCTGGACAAAATCAAAACGAGTCTCATATTGGCCACCATCATCCATCATCATCATGATCCCCATCTAAAATCCTGATCTTTTCACAATTTCCGAAAAGAAACTCCTCACACTTGTCAAGAGTGTCAATCTTTCAAAAAAAAATGATGACCAATATTTAGTTCTCTTTTAGACACTTTGAGAAATATAGATTTTTCCTCACTTTTTTTCATCTGTACACAATCATTAGCGTCATCATCGCACTCACATCCTATTTTTCTGTAGATTTTTCCATTCACACCAGCCTCTCGTTGTGTTCAAGACAAAAACGTTAAATATTATGTATTAAGGGACGTTGTGAAAATGAAAACTATAAGTGTGAGTGTGTGTGGTGAGCGAGTGAGAGGGGGAAAGGGAAACAGAGTTTTTGGTGTGTCTTTATTTTTGTTTCTCTATAAACACCTCCACTCTCTGCCTCACACATCATCTCCTCAGCATACCACCACTGCACCAACAAAATTGTCTGAACCGCTGGTAACAGCAAAATCACGCACCTTTTCGTATTATCAAGTCGATAGTCAGAAAACTCCTCGATTATCTTTGAGAGAGAAAATCTAAGGCTCCAGAGAGCCAGGACTTGTCACCTTGCATGATTCTACTTTCATTCCACAAAATGCGAAGCTTATCGATGTATCTGAGCTGCACACAAGCTCTCCTAAGGCCACACAACTCGCCTTACAAAAATTTTGCTTCTGATGTCAGAAATGCGAAGAAAACTCACATTCTAAAGCTCTCTAAGCACAAAAATGACGGTTAAAGCTCACACATCATGTCATCTTCGCTGATGGTCAAAGAGTCCCACTTCCAATTCCAATCTGCGGAAGGAAGCCTTTCTCATCTCATTTCACACTCTTGTCTCCAAATGAAAAAGGGAAATAAAATAATTCCTTGTTTCAATGTTAAAGAATGCGAGGACAATGTTGGTTTGCGAAAAGTCTTTTCATTTTCATCTAAAAAATCCCTTTTTCTTCTTCCTCCAAGTGTGTTTTTTGAAGAGTGTGTGTTGAAAAATAACTGAGACGACAACGGCGGCGATCATGATGATGAATAAGCGTGTGAGTGTGTGTGAGTGTGTGTTACCTGTGTTAGCGTTGTGTAGAAAAATAATTCCTCGGAGAGAATGCTGTTCTCGTAGATTTTTGAAGTGTTGCTCTGACGCGGTGCAGTCGTCGTCGTGGTGGAGGTGCTCTGGCTTGAGTGTAAAGATATAAAGTTGTGCGCGGAAAAAATATCGCCGCGCACAGTGCAGGCCCCGTGGCCAGGCACATCAGCTAGGCTAAAATAGAAAAAATATATATCCAAGTATATATCATAAATATATTCGAGAGAGACAAAAACTTTTGCTATGTTCACTTCAGTTGGTTTTGCTCAAAAAAGGGAAGTTAACATAACCTCGTCTTACACTCTACTCATCGACATTGTATGCTTATGCGCGTATCAAGAATCGCAAGAAAGATAGAGGAATAATAAGATTATGATATGCACCTTGACTGCGGTAATCAGTTAATTATGATATTAACCAATCTTCTCTTTCCAACTTAACGGACTCCTTACTCCTTTCTCTATGTCACTAAAGGTCAATCTCTCCTTTCACTTTTGGAGAAAGCACTTCAATTTTTTCGATATTTAAACTCCAGAATCTCGAGAAAACTCATGATTTCTGATAGATTCTCTCAATTTTTCCTTACCGAACACTAAGTAACATAGAAAACTTGGGAGTCTCATATATGTACATAAATATCGTACCACAACACATACGTAAACATTGTGCTCGTAATCGTACCTCTGTTTTCGTATCGCATGGAAATTTTGCATCTACGGATTTTCTGCTAATCTCCCCACAATAACGTGATGCATAATGTATACAATCCTTTATCGCTATTCATACCACACACAAAAAACACAGTACGTATGCAAGGTAAAGTGACGCTAAATGCAACATACAAACACTCTTGAAAACCTGATCGTCTCTAGCCTGCTGCTTCATATTCACCCTGTATTGTGTGAAATGGGGGACCAACTTTTGTGAACTCATCTCATGTTCAGCTTCATGCCTCTTGGGCATGCAAGGTGTAATCAAGTCTGATGGCGTAATACGGCAAGATTGGCACTGCCGATGAGTGGGCGAATCTCAACTTGATGATACATCACAACGCTCCACTCACCCTGACTCGGGCTCCTGCCCCTGTCACAATAGCTGCAACCCTTTCACCGAGGCGCTTCGCATCTTACCATGCATTTTGCAAAGTATTGTGATATTGCACTGGCAAATCTTCACATCGAAGCTTTTCCTGAGAACCAATGAAAAGTGGAGGAATTACCTGGTCGTATGCTGCTCATGATAAAATTGAATTTTATTCCGGTAACTGACAATTTTTCAGCCGAGCCTCTCTCCATCGACAGCGAGTCGTGTTTTGAGTTTCATAAGGTATATAGCATGACAGTACAAATCTCTCAGGAATAGGCTTTTTCAGTATTATACCATGTCTGACAGGAACTGTCATAGGTACATTGTCGTAGGGATAGGTGAACAAGTTCTGACAGGAATTGTCGGAGGTATTGGGCTCATAGCTTGGTCTGTCAGAGGCTCAGTTGTGGTCTCCGTGGGCTCCCAGAAGTGACTAAGATTTTGCCTCCTTTTTTCCCTCTCGACATTTAAAGATTAAAGGGCCGGAGAACCGAAGGTTTAAAGGGACACGAGTTTTTGAGACTTTGGTCATTATTACAACTGAGCTACCGTGGAGGGCGAGGAGGACACCATGAATAATCCGCAGGATGACCCGATCGCGGTTCTCACTGAAAAGGTCGAGGGTCTCGAGGACGGCTTCAAGATGTACAGGTGTCGGCAGGACGCGTTGGGGAAGGAGGTGAAAGTGCTGTTGGCAGAGATTCATATCATCACGGAGTGGATTCATGAGAGATTTGGTAAGTCTGGAATTTCAAAAATTACAATTTTTTACGCTCTCTGCTTGCTTATCTGGAGGAGTGCTTATTCCCTCCATAAAAAATCATGACATGCATAAGACTCCAATTATAACACAGATTCTCAGACTTTCCTGTAGAAGATTTATCTAATAACGCTAAACAATCTTGATGGAAGTTTTAAAAATAATTGCTAATTTTTAAGTCCAACATAAATCATGACCAATCGATTTGCGCATTTTTTATGGAGTAATTTTTGTATAAGTGACTCATGCATTTCTCTCTCTTTGTTGAAGGCCCCCGAAATTTTCAAAAAAATAACACATTTCCTCCTTTTTATTCTAATTCTCCTCTTCAGCAGTTAGAGTAAGTTTCGATTTCTCTGTTTTTTTGGGCGGTCCACAAAATTTCCGTACCTACCAATGCATACTAATAGGACGACGAGCTATCGGATTTGTATAGGGAAATAGGAAAATGAAGAAACGCGACTTTTCAACAACCAGTTAACTTGTTAAAGTAATATGAAAAACTCCAAGCTCAAAAACGCGCAATGTATGCACATAGGAATAAATGTATTCGAAACAAGCTCGACTCATAAGAATCTTATACGCACATCGATGAGCTTCAGAAGGAGTCGCATAATGCTTAAACGGAGCTTACGCTTATGCTACTTCTTACACAAAATGCATACAAGAATCGTCGACGATGTTTGGGCTGCTCGCTACGTAATATGTACATATTGATGCATGTATTTATGTATATTATATATATTCTCCGGTATAATGCGGGAAATCGCTCAGGTGTTCCCTGTAACATGTGCGCAGAGACATAGAAGGATTTTCTCATCTTCCTTAAACGTCTCCGTTTGAGCTCTTATGCACTCACTTCATCATACCATTGCATATCCATTGGGATGATGTGTTTTTCCTCCTGCACTTTTTCAAGGGAAATCACTTAACTTAATTCTAATCTCTGTTTGAGTGTATAAAAAGATATGCATATTATGAGTGGAGTGGTTTTTTTAAGGGAAAAAATTCCGTATGTTGCGAATCCCTATTTCACACAGTTTTTTGGGGTGTTTTTCACCTTGTTCTTTTTTGGCAATTATGTTTTCATCATATCCAACTGTATGAGCCGGACAATCAAAAAGTTTGTACACACCTGTTCATTTTATTAGTGCACTGCTACGGGATTCACGTAATTTCATCATCGTTTAGATATAGTAACTTATGAATCTCTCCAGAGTCTGAATGCTGCAAAGTGGTGCGAACTTGGCTGATGAGAGGTTAAAAAGGTTGGGAAAGATAAGGACATATTTGCCACACCACCAGCACGTCGTCATTAGTATCGCACATGTTTTCACTTTGGTGTATGTGCATGCTCAATTAATTTAAAGTACGTTAACAAACTTTTTTCGCGTTGCACATACATTTTCATGATGATGCTTGTATTTTTTGGCTTGGCTCTGTGAAGCAGATCAATTTAGATAAAGTGATCAATTGGCAGCTTGAATAAATGGGAAATCAAGTAGAATCAAGCTGAAGTTTCGAGATAGATTTTGAGATTTTAATGCATGCTCATTGAAATCATTTCCAGCCTTAAAGTGGAGAATATTTACCTAATTTCGTTTCGGTACGGTTACATAAGGAATTTTTGTTATCTTTGGGTAAAATGCGGTGCAAACTGCCTGCCAACGTGAAATGCAATATAGTTGGCCATAAAAATTGAACAAAGGAAAGGAGATGAGTAACGATATAGAGTGTACCACTCACAATAATGGTATCGTGATGCCACTCGGCGATTTTATTGAAATGTTCACCATTTGTCGACTTTTATACGACTAGCAATTCTGCAAAATCTTTGGAACAAT
>JAHZMW010002955.1:0-12447 GCA_027743745.1 Alloscopus bannaensis
GAGGACGAGGAATCAAAGAAACACAGTGGGAACAGCAATAGTACTACTAATACGAGCAAAGGATCAAGGTATGTATTCAGTACTTCATGAGTGCATAACGTGGTCAGGGTGAAATGTTTATCTTAAATTTATTGCTGCAGACATGTCATCATGAGCTCAGTTTATGAAATGGCACGTTTCGCGAAGCTGTATATAGAGGCATTTATACTTTCCCCAGAAATACTGTTTTCATTGTTCACTATTGCACTTTTTTCGAACATTGTGTAGCTGCGCCCGCAAATATTTTCACGCAAACATTTATTGGTCACATCTGAACCAATCGAGGTTCGATGTTTTTTCTACGAATTGATACTGTGATATTAGTGAATTTTGTGAGAATTGAAGGAGACATAAGTTCTACCGTAAATCTTCAATAATTATGGAGCAATCACGGATTTGAGTGAGCACTCAAAGTTGTTCACGGGCTGACATAGTGGAGTTACATTTAAAAAACGCAATTGCATAATTCTGCCGACCTTTTGACCGGAGAGAAAATGAAAAATGTTTTCTACTAACTTTCCCGAATGATTTTTCCTGTAGATACTACCGACCCGTAAAAATATAATCCACAAACCAAAAACGAGCGGACAAAGACAATCACGGGACTGTTTGTGGAAAGTGGAGTGAAAGGAAAGGGAACAGATGCATTTTCATGAGGCAACGAGAACATTTATTTAGAACAGAAAAGCATTGTTCTTGACGGATAATCATTTTTCTTTTTTACGATCGGGTCTGAAGTTGCCAGTTTCACACAATACTCCATCTTAACCGAATTGCCAGTGATGATGCTCAGATGCTGTTACAGTCTTACAATACAACAGTATAACGACTCAACTTTTTGGCTTATTTTTTTCACAAGTTTTCTCTCGCATTGACAGGAGAGATTATTTCATAGTTTGTAAGAGTGCACACTACTGGGCATGTTCTTGTACAGAAAAGTGTCCTTGTAGCTACACATTTTGGCTGTCGAAACTAATGTACTATAGTGCATTACACGAAGATATGCATTTCTACTTGTGTTGTATAGTCAAGTAGATGAATTATTGAGATTCGAAGGAACCATTGGCAAAATGGAAAAATGTGTGTCATGCAGGCTTAAATTGATTGCTATTAATAAACATTCCCCCATACAATGAAAGTGTGGGGTTGTCATTATGAAGACTACGAAAACTGCACAAATTTACTCCAAGTAATTGGAGCGTTTAGAGCAGTATGAAATATAATAGTCCTATTTTTGCAGAGCGTTTGTACGTGTGGCGTGTAATGTTGAATTAATAACGTTTCTGCAATTTCATTTCAGGTTAGGTGGAATTCTGAAAGGGGGTAGGCTTTGGCGCTCCAATAGCGCTGAAGGGAAGAAAGTCACATCACCACCAGATGAACCTGCGCCAGATGTAGTCAAGTGCACCGAGAGGGAAAGCAGGGAACGATTGTCAGATAAAGAGGCATCTGATAGGTCAAACCTGTGAGTATAGTCAGACTGACAGAATTCTGCAGTACATGTTGTCTCGACTTGATAAATATTGTCATTACAAGGCAAAAGTTGATGACTATAATATTTTTTCTGATTTAAAGGATTTTGACTGCAAACGCAAGTCCTCAGAATCAGGTGCAAACTCAAGAGCCTCTATCCGCTTATCAGAGTATGCCGACAAAGGTGAGCACCGGGACTGCCCCTCTGCGAACTTCAGAACAAATTCGTCTCGCCGTAGATTCAACTCTACGACTCCGGACGAAAAAGACGAAACCTGAGTGCTCGTCGCTTGTGGAAAAATTGAGGTGGCTCACATCCCTCGATGATGATGATCCATCCGATTCCTCAAGCCAATCAGGTTTTGCCACTTGGCCATCAAGAGATAAAAACGGATCAGTGTCCTCCTCGAGCTCATCCAAGAAATCTGATGCTGGAACGTCGACAAATGAAGAGTTTGTCAACTCTGTCGGCATCAGACAACCACCTCCAATATACTCATCTAATGAAGCAAAGATCAAGCAAATTAGTTACACACTGGAAGGTAGGTTTATTTATATTCTACCTTGTCGGATATTCATACGAAGACAATGCGTATAACGTCGTAGATTAACAAACTGCAGTACATACTAGGAAGTAGTGGGGCTCCGATTTATCCTATTGTCGGCCTGGTGTCAATTTCGCAATGTTCCTTGATCCGGTTTCAGTAACGTCAGGACGCGAACGAACTTGTCTCCCCTATTTATACCCTCGGTCGTCTCCCAATTTCTGGGTGGTAGTACTGTACGACTCGTACATGACTTTGTAACGAACAAAGGACGTACAAACGTTTTGTTCCACTACACCTTTCTCCATAACCGGCATATATATGAAGCCATTATGCAAAATCCTAATTCTCCATAATTTATTCGTTGCAGATATAGATGAAGGTCTGAAGGGATCCGAAATAGAGCTCGAGTCATTCATTACGGAGGATGGGGGAAGGATTGAGAGGCTGAAGAAGCGGTACAGTGGGGAGGAGCCTGGTGATGACTACGGTTTCAGTAGGAGGCCCTCCGTCAAAGGGATCAAGCCAAAGTTTTCGTCAACGAATCAAATATTTGCACAATACACGGCACTGAGGGCTAGCGGTACAGATACTCCAGTACCTGTCGAATCTCAGTATGAGAATACGCGGGGTCTTCCGCCTCCAGTGTCGTTTGAACAACTCTCCAATCATCTCGACGGTGCTCGCATGCAGCTCAACTATGATGTTCAGAATACGACTGGCCGACCTCCCGAAGAATCCAGAGCTCACTTCGAAATGATTAGGCAATCTTTTGAGCATGCTAGCTTTTCTAATTTTAATCGACCACATTCGTGGAGCGTATCAACTCTTCCACATCCCCACCACGCACATGCACATTCGAATAGTATTTCTCTTGGTTCTACTGCGTCACCAGTTCCCCAGCAATCCGGAGGTGTTCCACCTAACCTACTCACGAACAACTTTGGAAGCACGCTAAGCGTGAGTCAGCCCATGCAACAGCCGCAAAATAATTTGTCAATGAATCCATCTCCAATCAATATGAACACCGCTGCGAGTGCGGCACGCGGAGCGGATGGTGTACAAATTATTGGGGGAAACCCTGGACCCATTTACGGCACCCTCCCTTCCCAAGCCCACATGGCGGTTCAGCAAAACCAAGTGGCACAACCAGGCCAACCCATCTATGGCACTGTAAGAAGAGTGCCGAATGTCATAGGTCAATGAATAAAAAAATATAGGTAATTAACTAAAAAGCCTAATGGTAAACATAAAAAGTAAAGCCATGTTAATTTTTCTATAGGTCGTCCTCTCTTCCTCCATTATGGTGCACTGTCGGTAGAAGCTCATCCAAACAAAATTGTGCAGCCGTTCCCCCGACCCACCAAAGTTCCCGAGACCCCTTCTCCAACACAACAACCTCCTCCTCTCAGATACTATGGTCCACCAATCAGGTATTATAATTCACCGCCTCCAGTTCCACCCAGATCTGTGACAACGTCAGTGAGTGGAGGTGGCAACCCGTTAGTTCCTGGGAATAGTTTGCCTCCCTCAAGTATGGGCAACCCGTCAATGACAGACTGTCAGCAGGAGCGTGGGGTACCTGAAGGAGCAACCGATGAGGAACCTTCTCTAAAAGAGTCGTACTCCATGAATGTATAACTGGAAACAGCAGGTGCTAGGGTCCCACCATTTTGGAACTAACGTTTCATATTTAAACTAAACTCAGATGACAATTTTAGATACTCTCTATTTTCTTCCTAACTCGAATGTAATAATCATAACAAGTGTATTGTTACATCGTAGCTCATTTGACTACATACGATACGTTTGAGAAGCACATAGCACTAAAAATTGACTATATGATATACGTGCCGTATTATGCAATTAAGTGTCTCCTTCCCTCTGACACTCTCTGGTAGCTGAATGAATGACGTGAGTCATTGCATTTCCCCAGTATATCCTATGCTATTACTGCTTCAGCCGGCTTGAGGAGACCTTGGCGTTTGTTCTCTGCGGTGGGCGGGGTCATGTGCGTGCCACTTAGCGTCTTATGTACCACAAACCATTATACGTTAAGCGTATTCGTACGTGATGAGCGTACGGTGCGACTACCTACCACTCATGTGAAGTCAAATGATACTCCTTGTGTACCAAACCTTAAAAATATTATTATAATGTGACGTTTTCATATAATCTATACTTACCTAAATTTTGTTCAAGTACGAACCGGGAGTGAGTCAGAAGGGAAACCAAAGATTTATCAGAATATACTTACGCAGTGATAGACTGTCATTAATTTATATAGCGATAATTTAATGCTCGTATATTACCACTGTTCATTATTATGTAAAACAGTTATAATATACACACGCATTTTAGACTCCAGATTTTGTACGGTTATGTAATGTAAGTACATAAATGATCACGAATGTTAAAGAAAACATTTCTTTCTTGGGCGTGGACATATCTTCACTTGTTTTTTGAAAACTGCAGTCCACTTTGAAGCGAATTTGTTGGAAGAATTTTATGTGTGTGTGCGTGATGACGGAAGATGCTACAACAAACCCTTTGTTAGTGTAGGTCAAGTTTGTCTAACACAAACTACGGGATTTAGTTACAAAAAAAGTTTGTACATTGGATACAAAATGATTCCAACGTCTTTGTATTTGGAGAAGTGCCGTTTAATAGGCATTTCACCAAATGAAACCTGGAAATGTTCCGCTCTGTGAAAGAGGTTATATACAAATGTAGTGGTTACGCTCGCCGTAAAGATTTTATGCAAAAGAATAACCTTCAAAATTCTCATCCCAAACATTTAGAAAAAGTGAGAAGGGAATCATCCCTGAAAAGGTGCCAAAGAAAATCGACTCATCGCCATTGCTTGGGGAAATTTGTACCAATCACACGCAAAATACATAATAAAATATTACCTATATATGTTCTTGATAAGTTGGATTCGACGAGTGTAGAAGTACGACAATTTGTGAAATCTCATTCGAAGTTTATATATGAGTGATTGTTACGTATAACGAGCCGTACAAATAAATTTCAAATATTGTCATCCTCTTGATAATGATGGGATTTTCATGATGTTTTCCAAATTTCTAAATTTTACAGCTTCAATGTATTCAACCAATCGCAGTACTCATAAAACTTGCAATGCAAAATCTGTCATAATGACAAATTCAAATGATGCACAGGCCGGCATATTATTATTATACAGAAAAGAAACTGGCTTTGTTTACGATGCAAGTTTTTATTTACAAATGGCAGTGATACAAAACTGTATGTAATAATACTTCCTATTCCAGATTGAGATAAAATATTTTATTTTCATTTCGTGATACAATCTGTGCTAAACCTTACTCATACAATATTAAAGAGATACCATTTCTGGATTCTGATAACTGACAGCGGTAGTACATTTCCGTCCGGGATTATTGACTAATATACTACTCAAAATTGGATTCATATTTAGACTTGATCGAACACTTTCCAAAAGTAAATTTCGAACCACCCTTCACTTCTAATTTCGCCCTTCTTCAATTTTAACTGAATTCCGGAACCCCGAACTCGAAAATTGTTGGTCCTCAGAAATTATAAAAAAAAAGTCCACCCTGTCACGCCAGTAACATTGCAAATATCCCAAATCCATACCTACATAAACCATACGAACACACCCCCAAAAATACAGAATCTGATATAAATATTGGCATGCTTGACAAATCACTGGTTAGATACATGTAACAAACCTTTGTATAGCATACGGAGTGACAAAAATTATTTTCCTACAATCGTCTAAACATATCCAACACGCTAATTCAACATTTTCCAACAGATTAAAACCATCTCCTTTATGTAAGCCAACTACCAACTATATACCCTTTGCCCTCTTCAACCATTTTTATAAAAACAGAAAACAACACATTTAAAGCCAACCATCGACCACATAAATAACTTGTACTGTAAATATTCAAATGTCGAAATTCTCGTCTCTCCAGCCTCCAACTCTACATTCAGTTACACCGCCCAGACAAACTGTTGCGCTGTCCTTGCTTTGCCTGTAAAAATCTCACGGAATCTAACGAATAAATAACTTGAGCTTACTACAAAAACTAAAAACGCAGTCAAATTGAGAACAAGTACAGCCTTATAGAAATGCTGGAACAGGGAGAAATCCCTTTACTTCGTCTGGGTGAAATCGTTCTAGGTTTCCATCATCCTACCAACCAATACGTAGACCAGTCAATTGCTGCATGAAACAAACAATCTGCGTAATGTATGTATGTATATTATTACAGTGGTTAACAAAAAAAACTACTTCAAGTAAATATCTGAAATAAGATTTTGAGGTAGGATGGAGCAATTGCTGGAAGTAACTGCATGTAACAGAGGCACACTATTAGAGCGTGGTTTGAATAAAAGTTTGACCATGTGGTTTCTCAAATCCGTTGCAGTAGACTAATTGTTTTCCGAATAATCCATCGATCGTTTCAGTCTTGGGTCAGCTTTCCAAGATGGCTAATCGATACCGATTTTCTATGATACTATTGTAATTTATAAGCCCCTTTGTGTATAATTACCGGAAACCAAAATTTCACCCAATCACCATTAAATTTGCGTCTCAAATTTTCTCATTTACCTTCAAAGATATTACAACAATCATGTCTGAGTTTCACATGCAATGTCCTCCTGGCCTCATCCTCCTTCATCTACGTCTATATTACAGATATCAAATTCAACTATACAAACATCTCAAAATTTTGATTTTATGTAATTGGATTAGATGTACTAAATCTAAAGCCGTCAGATTTGTAAAAAAAATCATACAGGCCATGAAGGCAACGGCGGTAACAACTCACTAACAAATAATGATTCTTCTTCCCAACTATGAGTTTTGGCTTTGGTTGTAGCACTATGTAAATTTGTTACAAGAACTACTGAAGATTTCTTGGAGGAGGATTTATCATGAGCAATCAGCCCATTATCACCTTCGGGAACAGAACCTTTCGAAGATTTTGACTGCCTAGCGTTAGAACCTTTGGAGTTTTTTGGACTTAGCCTTGTAGTATTATGACAAACAGATTTTGCTGGAGGAGATAAGGGAGGAGGAGATCGACTTTTGAACCGCCTGGACATTCCATTCATTGATATTACGCTGTCAATGACTGTTGCTGAAGGAGAAACTGGTGGACTTGCAATTTTATGACCACCAGAGAGATTTGTACCATGAGAATGATTCCTAGGTGAACATTTTGGAACCGATACTAACCTAGAACTGTTTACGTTATTGATATTCACCGACGGTCCACCAGATACTGAACCGTCTCCACTTCTCAGAGATGCCTTCCGGGAGGATGTTTCCGAAGATTTCACCACCACGTGCTTCACTGGGCAATTAGCAACCACATAGTTGTTGTTGTTACATCGATGGTTCTTGCTCACAGTTGTACTCTTCAAATGGTGTTGTTGGTGAAGACCATTGGCGTCGGGATTCTCTCCAGCGAGTAAGGTAACTACATAAGGATCCGATAAAAACTGGACTGCATCCCAAAGGTACTGCTGAGCAATAAGCTCTTCTTTCGAATAATTATTTTGAGGTGGTTTAGGGGACGATAAATGGCGGCTGCGAGAAGTCGCTGGAATACTCTTTGGTGGAGAAAATCGTGAAGGTACCGGAGAACCCACGCTGGTAATTGTGGGGTTGGGTTTAGGTGATGTTATCAATGCAGAGTGAGTGGACTCCGATTGCACATTACTGGACGACGGTGGTGAAGCATCCAATGTAACGGAGCTTCTTGTGCTCCGTATCGGTCGTTCTGAGGACATAATTGCAAGAGTGGAAGCGTGGCACCGCGGAGACTTCCGCGAATTCCGTACAGGCTTACTACGAGATCTGCGGATAGGCTTGTCCAATTCGTACGGCAAAAATTGAGGTTCCTCCAGTAAATTGATGAAAGACGTGTGTGGAATTATGGAATTTTCCAAACGTGAGAATGCGGGGTACCAAGATTCACAGACAGGCGGTTCCTAAACACAAAGAACGTAGCATTTAATAAAAGTACAATAGAAAAACAATAAAATTGTGCTTCTAATTAAATATATGTAGGTTGATAATGACTAACCGGGATAATATGTATGTAAAAGAACAAGCTTGAGAAACATTCAAATTCATACCTCAAACGAATATCCCCAGTTCACATTTGCTAGCATTTGCCGAAACTGGACGGTTTTTGCCTCATGGTCCACAGAGTCTGGTGAGTATAGGAAAGGAATGGGGGACAAAAGCTCGGGCCGGGGTGATAGCACTTGTTCATGATTGCGACCTTTGACTGCTTTACTAGTACGTGAACACAATTCGGGATTCTTCTTGCGCTGTTTTAGCTTTTTGACACGTCTCGGAGCTCGCTGACCTTCTGCCTTCAGCCTTTTTTTAGGTGGCGATGTGTCCCTTTGCATATCACTGCCACACTCTGATGAGGATGACTTTCGTAGCTTCGATTCAAGAATGGCCGACTTCTCCAGTAGATGTGCCAGCTCGGTTACTCTCCATTTGCGCCTATATACAATTTAAAGTTTACTTTCTTTACTTGATACAAAAATTCTGTTTTTTCAATCGTCTACATATATGAAAATCTCAATACTACGAATTTTACGCTTATAAATCTTACCGTTTTTTAGGCGGAGGAGACGGTGGGGCTAATGGAGGTAATTCAACTTCGTGCCTGTCAGCTGCAGTCTCGCCAAACAAGAACGACTCTGCTTCGCAGTTTAGCACCCACAAAGCCGATCTTCTTTTTCCAACCTTATCTCGATGATGGGATGAGTCAGATCCTCCACCGTCATCAGAAGAAGACTGGGGTGACATTGGCGAAACTGCAACCCTTTGTTTTTCTTGAGCGTTGGTTCTTGGACTTTTGAACCAGCTGTCGTATGCGGCTACTCGGTGTTCTGGTGGGTTTTTGTGGCGAGGGACTCCTCCCGTTGATGATTCCTCCTCCTCTGGTTCCATTTCGTCTCAGATGACCTCTTGAATTCAATGACCGAGATTTATCCCGAGGAGAATCCCTTGTGCAACCCCCTTTGACACTTTTTTCTACAGTTTGGGAATGATTTTCAACAGCCGAATGCTCCCCTCTTCTACTTTTGATTCCGTTCAGCCCCCTGTAACTCTTGTAGTGTCTGGCATACATCTTTTCCGTAAAACGTTCAGGAACAGCTCCTTCGCTTCTCGGAGAAGACAACGGTGTAGACTGGTTACCGGTGCCGCGATCGGGTCTTCGTTTCGAGGTTCCTTCTCCACCAGCATCATGAGTACTGTTAAATTTCTTTGGTGGTCTGCCCAAAGGACGTCGTCCTGTTTTCAGTCTTGATTTGGATCGAGTCAGTATAGGATCCTTAGCAGATCCGTTGCTCAATGGTTTCACTCCAGTATAGTCATTCGATGGCTGCGAGCGAGACCTGCAATGAATAAAAATTTAGTATTACTACCACATTTTTAATTGACATAAATTTATGATATTTTAATATACAATTATTAAAAAATGTTCTGTCCACTTTGTTACAGGAACTCTGAAAAGTGTTTTAGACACAATTATAATTACATAATTATTTCAACGTCTAAGTCTAAACCGTTTCCAATGTGAATAGGCCTCAACCGCAAAAGCACAAAAAATGTTTTGACACCCAAACTGAAATGTAAAGTTTTACTAATCCTGTCCTCGCCCTACACCGACGGGACATGTGTCATCGATCATTGACCGCGATAAATATTTAATTAGCCCATGCCACGTTATAATCCTACTAATTGGTTAAATATTTCTAGTACGTGTTAGATGGTTAAGAGAGACATCAACAAATGCCACATGCCAAACTCTACCGATAGATCCTGTCAAGTGTCCAAGAAATCCAAATCACATCAAAACCAAAACCACCAGCATTTGCTCTCAAACCCGACACATGTTTATATGAAACACGTGCACAACGCATCTTGTGTAAATACGTTGCATTCACAACAAATCTAGAGATCAGTTCAGAATTCCGTGATGCATACATTACTACATTCCGGAAAGCTGTACCTCTCACGCCAAAATCCATCTTCAGCTTGACCAATTTGTAAATTCAAGTGATTGTAACTAGTTTGAAAATAATATACGCATGTATACACATTAGTGTAGAAATTTCTTTATTTACGCACACGTATCGGTGATGGGTCCTTTAAATGCGTTCTCAACACAACAAAAAACCTTAGTAGCGTAGGCATGTCGTACCTAAGCCTTTAAGATTTAACACTCAAGTCGACACGCGAGAGTGCAAGTTTTTTTTACTGTTAGCCTCCGGATCACAGTGCGTAATAGAAAAGCAACGAAAAGATTAAGTAGCATGTGCTCTGATGATGAGATAGACGAGGTTTGTGCACGAAATATATCCTTCGCACGATCTATTGTATACTATTAGGTACCCTGTTTTCGTCAATAAAGTGCCAATCTCTCCCTGCATAAGCTATCGTTGTTTATTCATTGTCAACCAACTCATACGGGTAGATGGATTACTGCAATTTTTGTGGGTACAGATCTCTCATTTCTTACGGTCGCAAAAACAGAATGTGAGAATATAAAAAACTCAGAGCTTCGTTGGGGTGACTCTTTCTTCAGTTTGTGAAACTTGTCAGAGAGGAAGCCCCAAAGGAGAGCTGACGCTTGTGTTGGTTGTGCAGAAAACGTGATATTTACCTACATGCTCATATCAGTCATGCTCAGAGTACACACACACACGCCGTGAACTCGCACGGGAAGCAAGTCAGGTTACAGGAATAACACTACATACTACATCATATACTTTGTGTGCTGAGAGAGCGTACGTGAAATGTATGTGTGAAATCCTCTCCTATGAATTGTGCGTGTTATCAATGAACAGCGAAAATGCAAATGCTGAGCTAGTGGAAATATGAAAATTTCTGCTTCGTTATAGGGTTTCCCTGTCATAAATTCTAATCTGTTGGAGATATGACAATTTTCACTAGTTCATCCTCTAAATTTGTGAGAGATTTAAGCGAGTATTGCACCCGCAGCGATAATTTCCTATAATCTGGTAATGCTACTCAATACAAATGTCGGCGTACCTGGCTGGAAAACCATTAAGAACTAATGTGTATAGGTATTTCAACTGGATATTAATGATAATAAACCACAAAATTTTATTGTTAAACCTGACCTCTAGACCAAAACCCCAGTTATTCTACTCTGACAGTAAAAATTAAAAACATTATGCCACCGCGCTTTCTAATAACACTCGTGTCCATCAACCTGCCGGAAAGACACGTGGAAACTCTTTCCTCTCGTTGACAATTAACATTCAAGTCCGTGTCTATACTCGATCATATTGTATACCATTCGACATGCACAAAGCCAACCCTCTATCTGCTAACTATAATGCTAGTTAACCATTGCTCGTATTAAACTCCATAATTACTGAGAGAAAGCGTTAAATCCTTATTCTTTACCTGCTGTTTTCAGTGGTACTCGTTGCTCCAGAGTTGATGGCTGCAGGCAACTGCCGCATCGTGGCAAATAGTCCTCTGCTCACATTGCTCAGTGTTAGCCCGACGGTAACTGTCTCGGAAGCAACCAGTGACAGCAGGCGACCCACCACTCGTTGTATCCCGATTTTCGTACCGTTCCCCACCAAGCTTCAGTAACAAACTTATCACCACCGCTCTCCTTCTGGTGAATCACCACGAATATATGTATCAAAATGTCAGTATTCACTTCAATAATGAGTCCGAACGTTGTCGTCTATTTGCACCTTCTACTGCCAACCGTCACTAAAAAGTCAAAATTTATTAGGATCAAGCCAACCCATTATTGCAATCAACAATTACATGTCTTAAGTACACAAGTGCCTAAATGCTAGTTTTTTAAAAGAAAAACACTCAATTGAAAATTTTCTTTCTCACTAAGGCGCACAATAACTAAAACCACCACGATTTTATATGGAAGCAATAAATGATAAACGTTACTTCAAAACGAAATCAATCCTCTCCAAAAAAAATCAATTGGGAAGGCACAGTGAAATTTTATCCTTCCAAATCAATATCGTTGTCCACCGAATTTTTAACTTGTCTTTTAAAAGTGTATTATTCTTACATGTAGAATAATATCCGTCGTGTGCTGATGTTGACACGAGTTTAAACCAACGTTGTGCCTCTCAGTTGATTTAGTAGTGTTTGCAATTGCACTTTTTCTCTCGCTGAAATAATTTGTCTTATCTTTCCCATTAATTTCATTCACCTTCTTCGCTTCTTTTTACAAACTCTGTTTCACTCTAGTATTTTGGATGTATTTGTGTGAAAAATTCGTTGCTTGAATAGGACATGTAGTAGTAGTAAATTGTATGTAGTAAAATACAT
>JAHZMW010002956.1:0-23676 GCA_027743745.1 Alloscopus bannaensis
CCACAATTTTTTGGCTTTCTCCATACAAAAAAAACGCACACTTTACAACATCGGAAGTTATGACCTTGCACGTTCTCCTCTCTTATTGAAGACGCGATTGTAAGGGGATGAGATGGAAAGTGGCCAGAACGAGGGAAAAGGCAAAAGGCTTCCTCACAATAATACAAAGAGGAGAAAATTTCCTTTGGATTCTTCAACTTTCCATTTTTTATACTCCCTTCAGGGTCTCGAGGTTTTGTCGAGTTGAAAAGCTGTTGTGATCAACAGGAATGACCCAATCCTTGGCCACACACTCGAGACGAGGAGAAAGCGAGAGAAATGTATGCAGAGAAAGTGTCTCGTTTGCCAAGCGTCTTTTGATGGAAGATGAACTGTTGGCATCCACTTCTCCTTCACCACAGGATTGCTTTCACCATTTTCACCTACATGAATACCTACTCCTTCAACGAGATAGGCGTATATGCTCTCATAATATGTCAGTTTACAATCAGTTTCGAAATAATAATATAAAACCCCGCTTTAAAAACACGAGTTGGAGGTAGCAACAGCAAGTTTCGTGATGCTGGCAAAAGAAAGCGGAGATAATCTGAATGAAGAAAGAATATGCGGGGTGCACACGGTTTTCAAGTGTGTGATAACCAATTGGTTAGATGAGTCAGGAGACGAGGACATAATACAACCATATTTATATATCTTCAACACTTGCTCTATATGACAAAAGGGAATAGCGCACAAAAAACAGAGTCACTTTCTCCGCCGGGCTCATATATACACGCTGCTCGGTTCTTAACGAAAATCTTGGTCCGGTGCCAAAAAAGATGGTTGTTCCAATCTTTGCAACCAACCACCAGTAGTCCGGTATACTCGTGCAATCCAGCCTTTTGGATTCCTATAGCTATCATACAAGATGACATGAGTTTCACAAGTATTCCAGATTACCTATACATGTGCGCATAAGGTGGCACAATTAGAGAGAAACTAGCATAATATAACCGTAATGTTTTCCAGCGAATCTCCTCTTCAAGGGTGAGGAATAAAGACGAGGATGCTGCAAGTGACTTTTACTCTACATATAGAATTTCCTGTTAGCATCGTCTTCGGTTAACTTATCTCGTATGTACCGTCTTCGTGTAATGAAAAGGGGAGAAAGAACAACAGTTTTTACCACTTTTACATTAGCTGTTGTGAGAAATCATTTACTTTCTCTGTGAACATCACACTAGTCAGTCATCACAGAGGGCCAGGAGCAAAAGGGAAGCCATTAGAAGCAATAAGACGATGTCTTAAAAAATCTGTTTCGGTGTCGGCAGAAAGTGTGCATCTTTCCTTCATTCCCAAAACCAAGCACTTTCTCTTACAAACGAGTGTAACGAATGAGCAGCTATTAGGTGGAGAGTGATAAGGAAAATTAAAGTCATTACAAGGGGCGATAAGACATCCTTAAAGTGAGGGCAGAGAACATCAAATGCATTTACACCGATTAGCAAAAGCTTTCATACACGATGTTAAGAATAGTCGTTTAACACTGAAAAATGAGTGCGGGGAGAAAGAAGCTGTTATGATACTCGGTTTTTACTGAAAGAGTGTCATGCTTTCTTCCTAAACGGAGACCCCAAAAAGTGGGGAGTATATGTGCACTCATGCCAAGTTACATGGGATGGGAAGGGGGAAACGTTTATGATTTTAGTTTGGCCTGAAGGATTTTTTCTACTAGGATAATGTATATAATAAAAAAAGAAAAATGTGCAAAGTGTTTAAGAACAAAATAGGCCAAAAAGAGAGTGAAAGATTTCTGAATGAAAATCTTTGTAAATGAAGGCATCTTTTTTGTAGAGATGCAAACAATAGAATTCACAGAATTTGATTTTTTTGTCCTTGGTTTTGGGAAGCTACTCAATAAAAGCTCGTACTGAACACTTTCACTTAATCAATCAAGACGAGTTTAATCTGTTAGAATTGCGTCCTTTCAACGTAAACATGAACTAAACGTTCAGAGACTTTTAAATGAAAGAGAATGTGTTGCATGCCTTCATAACCATCGTCTACGTATTTCTTGAAGAATGGCTATTGAATAGGTGCCTAGATATACGTATGTGCATAATTTCTGAAAGCACAAGACAACGGCAAATGCCGTGACGAGGGACCGTCATCAGATTGTGCATCCTTCTCTTTCTGCTCCCAGTTACTACAATACACTTTTCCCCAAACACTTTTTCATGCGGGTCAAACGAACCAGAAAGATATAAAAGTATGAGTGAAAGAAGGAGAGAAGCATGATGACAGAAAAATTGACAGAGAGGGAGAAACTAGCGAAGCAATATGTGATGTAGATGTAAAGCACCCTCCACACGCATTATCTCAACATTTGTGATAAAATGAGGACCCTCTACCCCAAATACGCTACTTAACAAAATGAGTTGAATAGAGAGAAATAACGGGAATAGAAATCTTAGGCTGCCAAAATAGCTGTAGACCAGTAAAACCAATATGCGTCCGGAGAGACAACTAAGGGCAATCTATCTTGGTTCACATTCTTGTAAGATCTGTTAATCGCGTTGTTTGTTATAGGCCGGAAAGCAGCCCAATCTAAATACAAGTACTTCGGTTATTTTGTTAGTTATATGAATGACGAATAGGGATTCTGAGTTACTCGTTGTTTGCAAGTCCTACGGGAGAAAAACTAAAAACGACGGTGGTACGTTCCTCCTTCCCTACTCCGTCATCATACTTCCTTATGTAGTAATGTGCAATGTGCTTCCATTGAGTAAAAGATATTGTACCAAAAGTACGGGCTTCAATTTCAATCTTGCAACAATCTCGCGAAAGATGCAACAAACCCATAAATAACCGAACTCCAAAGTTTTCCATTTTCGTTACATCCAGAAACGTGAAAGAAAACTGATTTCCTTACGAAATTTAATACATAACAAAACTTTTTTAAACTCACTTAAACATGAATTTCGTATGCCTTATTACCTATAAAAATTCAAAACGTCCACACGGCCAAATCTTCGACTTCGTCTTCAACTTGCTTCGTCATCCAGTAGAAACCCACAAGATACTCGTAAACAAGATATTCGTAAACATTTACACTCACACAGCTTCAGTCCGTTTGCACAAACTTAGAGATAAACGAAGTTAAACCTGGAGGAAAAGAAGAAAACATTACTTTACCCTGCATCCTAAAAACTCATGTGTAAAAATGTGATTAGTCTTATTCTACAATTTTACTACAGCCAGTACATTCTGTTCTGTGTTCTGCAGATGTCAAAGTGTTCCCGACTTTATTGATCTCCAAACAAAATCACTTGAAAAAGTACATAGTACTTACGTTGTGTATACGTAAATTAACTACTTCGTATTCTTATTATACGGACTACATTCTAAAAAACACAGCCACACGCTGGCTCCACTTGGTTTTTAACTTGTAGAGTCTTAAACTGAGACAACAATTGGTACTTGACAATACCAATACCCTGACTGAATTTACTGGCAACGCATGCAATCGACTCGAACAAGATATACTTCAAATTAATTTATTACAGAAATAACAAAACGTATTGAATACCTGCACAAAGCCTGTGGTAAAGATGAGATGATGGGACCATATCCTTGGGCGTTGTCATACAGCTCAAAGAGAGGTGCGGCGACCAACTTGTAGTTCTTGGGTACTGCGAACAAAGCTGTGTCAAAATGTTACAGTCAGAGCTCAAATTTCAAAAGTTTAAAAATTTCATCATTCCACATAGAAAAGGCAGTAAGAATTACATTAAGTTTTAAACTATAAATTAATATTAATCTTAGTAAATTAACTTAACGCTACACTATGAATAGAAAAGATCGCCTTCACATCCTCTCAAATACCTCGAAATCGTTTCAAACAATTTCACCAAATACTTTATATAGGTAACTCTGTACATGCTGTGAACTTCCACAACGAATTAAAATACATTGTCAATTCACTTGTAGAATCATATACCGCTCCATAACAATTCAACCACTACAAGTCCACCTTCGGGAGAAGGAGCAACAACGACTATTTAAAAACCTCATAAAGTTTAATTTGATGCTGTTAACAGTCAGTTTTCGTAAAGCATCAGTAATATGACCTTAACTACTACTATTTAGTTACCACTTACATTCAGTAGTCGTGACTCAAACCTATTCGCATTTGATCACGAACAATAAATATAGTTTCCTCTCTTTTAAAACAGATTCCTGTTATCAGTTATGTAATATCAGAAAGTATCACAGACAGTTTCGTAAGTTATATTCAGTCAAGTCATGATTAGAGTGACATACTTTAAAGGCTTGTCAAATGTTGCACCGCACGGAATTATAAAGTATGATACAAAATATCAAAAACATCTCCATTTCCTACTCATTTCCAGTACCTTCTTATGGATTATTATGAACACAAGGGGTTTGGGATACTAGCATTTTTTTCGTCACCACAAACGGTAACCGAAGATCATTTTGTTTGTTTTTACATTTCGTTTTGCACTAAGGCAGTTCAAAATGAAATGCATAAAAGCTAACGGCATTCGGTTTGTAGACTAGCATAATATTGAACAAGATATACCATCATGAGCACGAGACACCCAGATTTTCAAAATGTACTTGGAATGAAAACAAAGTAGTAAAGGTATCATAAATAGTTGAGAATTTGAGAAACAAAACCACTCATGTGGAAAATTCAGTACAGACGATATAGTACAGTATAGTTGTATGGTATAATTGGTACATACATGAGTTTCATCAATCAAATCAAAGGTACAAACATCCAGTTAAAATGTATTGTTATATCACAGAGAAAAGCAACATTTTTTTTAAAGAAAAAACGATGGATTGACTGAGTGAACATGGCCTATGCTAGTACATGTGAAGAAACTGAGCGCTACGCTATTTTATATCCCCATAAAGAATTTCAGCTAACGTTCATTCATACAATCTTCCAAAGACACAAGCTTCTTTTGTGTCCAGAATGGCTGTGAGACGTTTCTGTTTGAAAGAGATCATTCATATTATAATAGAATCAGCAATGAAGAAAAACATATAAGCTTTACCACCTGAATGAAACCTACTCAGATATTTTAGTTGCCTACATCAGAAACTTTAAAGCTATTTCATCGCCAACTGTGTTTTTTTCTTTCTTTAGTATAATAATATGCAAAGATGTCAAATCACCAAGTAAAAGATAACACAAATACCTTTCTCCTGCAGCTGCACCAAAAACAACTTTTTATGTTCCTTCGGTTTTGTAATGTGTGGTGGAACATACGGATACTGTGGCGGTTCAAAGTTTGGCCTCCACCAGTTACCTATGGTATCCTCTACAACCCACTCCTGTGCAACTCCATCCTGACGCCCTAGAGTCTGCCAGAAAAACCATCATAAGTTTACTAACAAGAGAATTTAACTGCTTTCAGCCATTGTAATAAAATCAGAAGGATCCTTACCTCTGTCATTAAACGTTTCAATCCATCTATTTCGTCCTCACCTGGATTCAGCTCACCGCCAGGTCTAAGAGGAAAACAAGAGCACATTTACGGTTGAGAAATAATTACTTTCAGAATTCCAAGTATCTCCATAATTATGATCACAAATTCAAAATATTCTGAACGACAACAAAAAAAACATCAAATTTACACACGAACAAAATTATCAACAATCCTCTAGCAAGTCAAACACAAATCTAAAACTTACAAGTGAATGGTTCTATTCAAATTGTAAGCTGACGTTGAAGGACCATTAGCTTGAGTCTTAGCATTCGAGTTTGTATTGTTAGTTGTAGGTGGGGCGACGCCCTGAGGCCAACCCGTTCTTCTGACGACGCCGGCCATAACTCTTCACTTTACTGGTCAGGTCTGGAGGTCAGCAGTTTTCGTATTACTTCAAGATTTCACTTCCAACAAACAAGCCTTACCGAAGAAGACACCGACAAACTTGCAAAGCTGATCTGACAGTCCGGCTGACACTTTGATTTGACTCTAGACTCTCGTCCAATTGTGAAATCTACAAGTAAACAACAAATCATGAATACAAGAGCAAAACAACAAACAAGATATGCCAACGCCAATAAATCTAAAGCTCCCCTAACACTTAAAGCAGAACACAAAGACAATAATTAAATTAATGATGTCTCATTTGGCTTACCTGAATACGGAGTACGGACCCTGAGATCTTGACAATTTCTACCCCAATCTTACACTCAATTCAAGCTTATCAACGACCAAGACACCCAGTAAACTTACTGTCAAATCACACCAATCAACAACCAATTGACTACAATTGAATGAACGATCTTAAAAACAAATTAACCATTTTCCACCCCCTTACAACACAAGATATTATGATAAAACTACTTCAGATCCCAGGAGACAGTCTTCTGTAAATTGTGATGAGTGAAAGCACTCACATAATAATAATATCCAAAAACTAATATAAATCACTCAATTCCTCCAAGCTCCTTTTAGAAAGAACCTATTTATCCATTTATCGTAGCTTCCTTGTTGTCGTTTACAACTAAAAGCGGTTGAGAATCTTCAACAAAATGTCCACAATTTCAGGAGACCTACCGTGGAATTTGATTCTTTGATAAACAAAATTATAAAAGCTTTAAAATGTGTCTTCACTGAAATGTTTTGACCACCAAAAACAAGAGTTCCTTTTTTAAGCCTTCACCCTCCTTGCTAATCTCGTATTCGGCATTCATATTCTAATCGAAGACATCAACATATATTCCTTCCGTCTCTGTTTTGTAGACAAGATGAGAAGTGCTTGGACACAACAAGAATACAACAACTTTGACAAAACCAAGCTTCAAAAGGGATTACATACTCAAGTAGCAGCTAGCCGACAGGCTAAAAATGTATCTCGCCTCCACATTCATTCTCTTCTCTCACCTTTTTGTCTTCAGACGTTTTGTGCGGTGTCCCTGCTCCAGCTTTGCTATTTCTCGCTCCTCTCTGTCCGTGTGTGTGTATCACGGCTTTCGCCCAACAATCAACCTGTAAACTGGATGCACTGAAGTAGCGGAATTCGTGAGGAAGAATATCTTGGAATTTATAGTTTTTTCAGCCTTTTTCCAAACAAATCTTGCCAAATCTGCAGTATTTACCAATCAAAAGAAAAACCGAAGAATTCCGTTACAAAACGTTATTGGGAAGTTGAGAAAGACATTCTTGGTCCGCATTTCACATAATTTTATATGATTAATCCGTATAACCAACAACCAAACTATACAACGGGACTCCACCAATGAGAAAGTTTTGAATACCTGTCAAATTCAGTAAATTAGACTTTCGTACATTTTATGCCAGCGCGACACACGGGCTATGAATTACTTCGTCAAATTGATAGGCGGACAGACATACACAGATGGCCGAGAAGAAGTTCCCGAAGAAGTTGGTCCAACAGACGTCAACTCTTCTTCTGGGTTAGGTAAATTGGTAAATACATGAAAGTTCCTAATACGCGTATGTATAAAGTGTATGTATGTATATGTATTGTATAACATTCTCTGGAGGATGGAGTATTATAAGGTGTAGTAATGCACCCGCATGCAGTTCCTTTGTTGAATGCTAAGCGTAAATACGGAAATGCACCTATGCCTTCACACCAGAACAACTGCGAACTACATATTATATTATGCGTTGCATTTGGCATGTAAACAGTAAGTTCACTTGAACTGGAATGTAAATATTATGCATTCTGCATAACTTTTCGTTGGTTGTCGTTTGCTTCTTAATTTCAGAGCCTTCAGGTGAACTAAATTAAGCAAACCCACGATTCCATGCACTGTACTAGTGTATTTTCCATGTACCATGTGCAGTCTATAAAGTAATTGAACAATGAAAAAATGTTTGTCATCGCAGGTTTACTTTTACTTAATTACTAATTAGTACTTCCAATTAATATGGTCATGGTCTTTCTATGCAACAACGCTATTTCGCAATATTTCGCATATGTACTTGATATTGGCTACATCAGATCTAGACAACTTTAGTATTACACATTGTTGCATCTACATCTCTGCAATACATACTTCATTCATCATAATTCCTAATATAATCATGCGACAGTTTGCATACGAATTTAAACCTAGACACTTCACTGATTTAGGTTAAGTACAACAAAGAATGGCCAGAGTCACGGGTACAAAGGGTGTTAAACATTCATTTCTGCTCGTGAAGGAGAGCCCAATTACTTGGATTATTGTAAGCTAATAAAACAGGTAGATGTAGCAGTAAAGAATACGAGTGAGGCTGAACAGCAGATGACACGGACATCCATTGTTGAAGAAATTCTACCATGTCTTCATGACTAGTATTTGATGCGTTAAGTCCACGGAGAAAGCAAGCCTGTTAAAACCATGTAACAGTAAATAATTACTTCAAACCATTAGAAAGACTGCAAATACAGTAGTGACATTTCATACTGTTATAGTGAATATTCATTATTATTATGAATAGAGACATACCGATTTCACTTCCTCAGTCTTAAGGTTGAAAATTCCATCACGGACTAGAGTTACATCCATTACATACAGCATTTCTGCTCGATCGTACACCCTTCTTCTGTTGAAATACCATGTATGCATACCGTGTAGTCTACAAAGAGATTTCTGAACAAAAAAGGGAAAAAACTGCTGTTAAAAATTGCCCTTGAATTGAAATTCACTTCCTTTGTCCCTCATACTTCGTGTCAAAATAAAAACTCAATACTTACAATGTGTGGCCCGTGCATCGCTTTAATACTAAAGGGATCTGATTCAAATAACGGCCTAATCGTCCTAATCTCACGGATGGTTGGCTGGCTTCCACTGCCAATCTTGAAAAGTATTTCCTTACATACTTCTTGGAGCTTTTCGTCTCTGATTGATTCTACGTTGCTTTGAAGATATCTCAGAACCGGTCTTTGACTGACTAATCGCTTCTTTTGAAACTCAACAGCAAACTGAGACTTCTGCTGAATCGACCAAAAGTGGGAGGATAAACACTGCTTTGGAAACTTATATCTGCCTTGCAAAACAATTACAGTACAGTTAACACCAAAAATTATAATATTCCAATTTAATGTAGTCCCCATTATCGCCATGTCGTTCTCAAATGAGGAGGAATTACTCTCTAGCAAGACTGACTTACGCAAAAGGAAATACAATGTACTGGAAACCGGGTAACGCTGACAGAAGAAGCGTTGGCGCCACCCTAAAAATTTCATTTGGCATTCTGTAGTATACATCTAATTCTTGCCGAGTCAGATCTAAAACACCATCGGATGACAACATGGCTTTAGTTTTTAGTTTGACGTAATCCGCCAATTCCTTTGAAAAATCCTATTAATGAACAAATAAATATAAAACATTCGAATGCATTTTACAAAATCAACACACATCATATAAAAGTTGTTCAGAAAATAGAAGGCATTACTAATCACAATCAGTATTCACTAATATAATTGAATAACTCAACCTTGAATCCAACAATGAATACACGATAGACATTCATCGCCTGCGGAAACTTTTTCTCCATGATGTCCTGATAACTTTGAACAAAGGACAGGAATTTGGAAAATACGTAGTTACTCATTTTCTTCGGTGGACGACGTTTTGGCGGCATAGGTGGTTGACTCAGGGGAGGGAGAGGGGTTGCTGATGGCGAAGTGAGATTTGCTACGTGAGCTGTAGTAATGGAGGTGCTGCTCGACAAACTTTCTCCTGTTTCCACTTTCTGTTCTGCCAACTGGTGTTGGGACCGGTGCACCCCGTGCTTGAGAATGTGAACCCTGTCAACCCTCCGATTATTCAGAGACGATGATGACTCATCTGACCTTCCATGGCGCCTTAGACCCTGTCCGGTGTTGCTAATCAGAAGGTGGTTTGTGGAGATCGCTTGAGAAGTGTAAAACGCGTTTTGAGGTATCGATTTTGAAAGCACGTGCCTACATGAAAAGAAATATCAATATACAAAAGAATTAGCATTTCTAGCATGAGTTAAACTTACGTTTTATTAATTAAATACTACGCTACGCTGTCTAATTGTCCACCCCTCTCTGACGTTTCAACGCAAGGTAAAAACAACAGTTTCAATTACAAAACTACACAATCAAAAATCAACGGACAGAAATACAAAACTGGAGCTTATATGTATGGGATTCATGAATCAGGAAACCCCATGATCAAACAGTCTAGGTAGTTCCTGACCTGACTGAAAAAATTATATGGACGCACAAGGCACAACTGAAAGTACAGTCAACTACCCCTCTCTGATTTTATCTCCAGGCCAATAAATCCAATTAGTCAGACTGGTACCAGTTTGGGCTGTGCCTTCGGTTCGGGGGGCTCATGATATAATTATGATTGCATCATGGCACAGCTTAGTCATTAGTCAGCGAATTTGCCTAATTGTAAGCTCAAATTGCATCATATTTCTCTGATAACCGTAACCCCATCGATTATAAATATGTATTTGACATCCAGTATAATACAGTTAAAAGATGAAACAAAACTCTACCCTATGAACTTACCTATGATGTTGAATGAGAAATGAACGGCAAATATGACCTTTACAGCTTCGACTAGTCGTGTGCAATTGCTGTCGATGTAACCATCCGCCGCGCGTAGCAGTGGTCGTCATGTTAAGCCCACCTCTCGATAATCCCATGATAAAAGTCATCATGTCGTCAATCAATTGTACCAAATACTAGTGACTATCACTTCACGTTTTTGTGGTGAAAGGTGAACACGCCAAATTCGTGGTCCGGTCGTCGTACTGCATGCAGGTGACAAGATTCAGCAGGTTCTTGAAGGGAAATTGAAGGGGGAAAGTAAATGTTCTTAGACTTTGATGTACGTTACGTTGTTTGGCCTTGCTTGGAGACCGTTAAAGTTGTGCTTGTAATAGTTGGAGCCCCCACAAGTCCTGGTCCTGCTCCGTCCTTAGCACAGCTCCCTATTTCGAACAAGAAAGTCTAAAAATTGAGTTGTGATATTTGATTGAAAAGCAAAAGAAGTTTGTACGCGACTAACCTTTAGAATGAGTCATTGTTGCCCATTGTCCAACTTACTGCGCGGCTCCCGATTTTCGGCAATTCATCACGAATCATCTATGACCAACTCTGCACGGAGATTGCTTCATCATAATTTCCTCCGGTACACACACTTCCTTATTGTCTCCGATTAGTAGCACTCTTCCTAAGAATTCTTAGCTTATTATCCGTGATTAATCAAATTCCTAAAATTACGACACGACACAACTTAATCAAAATGTCAAACAACGAGGACAAACAGGGGCCGGGCTGCAGAAGTGAGGTCAGAGAGCCGCCAGCCAGAGCCAACTACAAAACAAAAACACGAACAAGACGTCTCATGTGATGAGAGTCTCATCTCTCGCTACCCCTAGCAGGTGAAGATTTGAAATTCCCGCGTTCCAATCAACATATGATTGTATTTATAATGATGACGACAGATTAGTGTGTGAGTGCATGTGCGCTATTGAAGTGCATTGAGTGCTACCTGTAAACGTAAACAGAGTAATTCTTCTCAAGGACGATTTGTGAATACAATGGAGAATGATTGCGTTGTAATTAACAGTTTAATTAATTACAGTTCAGCAATCCGATTAAAAATGAGCACTGTCGTCGAAGAGTTGATGTTCGATGTTGCACTCGGATGAATTTAAGTCAACTTCGCAAAATTGTGGACTGTCCACTCGACACTCGATGTGATTTTTTAGATTTTTATTCGTAGTTAGCGTTTTGTTTTGTTGAAGTGCATTTACAGTTTATTTTAAAAGCAAACCGTGTGTGTGGTCAAAATTCTGGAATATCGCTCCCAGGCAAGGTACAGTGAGTATTTGGTATTTAAAAATTTTTAAATCAAATGTTGAATCTGGCCCTGTTCTATTCTGTAGTCAGCAGTATTGGACCTGTCTGTACTCAGTTTAATTTTATAATTAATTATTTTTAATTTGTTTGTGCGTCCATATTTTTGTAGATCGTGATCATTGATTGCCAATCATTCAACGACAGAACGAGGTTTAGTAGGTGAGTCAACGTAATGTAGTTTATCGATTTATGGGATTGCAGACAACGTTTGAGTTCGAGAGATGATCAGAAAATCATTGCAATTTGGTTGATGCTAATGCCCTTTTGTAGTTTGTGTGATTTATGTTTAGTTTAACGAATAGATAACACTGATAACAGCAGATCAGGTCTCAAGAGAAGGGTATATAATGAAGCGTTGGTAAGATTAAAAGCATTATACACTCATTGCAGCCTGATTGTATGTAGTAATACATACTACGTGGTATGAAAATAATTTCCTTTTCTTCGCAGGAACAGCGGATAAATGAAATGCTATAATCGGAGTGCGCGTTGCTTTTATTAGAATGAGCATAATTACTCCCATTAAAAGTCGCAGCCCATAATTGCAGCTCTAGCTATCAATAGTTGACTTGCTGAAGAATTACAATGGAGTCGAATGAAAGACTACGGCGAGAAATAGCACATCTCTCTCGTAAGACACTGTCAACTAACTAAATAATAAATGCTTAAAATGGTAAATCGTAAACACTCAAGATACAAATTATATACGAGATTGCTAAAAGAGGGAATTTGTAATTTGTTTGTCCAGAATTAATTGCAGGGAATTCTGCTGGGAATTCTTCAACGTACACATCGAGTACAACGTCTGTCCCTTACAACAATGTGATCAGGCAAAATGTTTATGCTAGAACTAACCCTCATAGCTTAGTGAATTATAATAGAAATCTTTCCTTGACAATGCGAAGAGCACCTCAATATCCTAATCCGTTCCGAGTCTCCTTTGGAAGTGACTATATTAATAGAGTGTTTCCTCTTCCACGTGTACTCAATGCAGTCTCCCGTCCTCCTGTTTCAAATTCAAGTAGAGCCAATCTTCTCAACGAATTAACTGACAATACTAGTAGTAGGAGGAAGGTGTCAGGTAGGAGAAACACACGGTTTGTTTACAATGCAAAAGATAAGCAACGAAGTAGAAATAGGACCAGTACTCAAGTTAGTAGTAATAGTAGCAGTTCAGGTTCAAACTTATTGCAGGAATCTATTTCTCGTCAGTTAACGTCATTTTCAAGTATCCCAATCACAAGTGAAGTGGGAACCTCATCAGGGTCCACTCGACTTTTTAACACAGTTCCTTGTTTAGTGCCAGTAGTATCAGTAGATCCGTTACAGTCTAGTACACAAATTCAGATTAGTAGAATACGTCCACATGTGAATCCTGCGCACTCATCATTTCAATTACTGCAGCAGAATCTAGTCGTTTACGGTGTTCAGACGGCTCCGGACTTTGGTGATAGCGGTAATTATATACATGGAGCTTACGCGATTACTAGTGATGTTAAGGCAGATCTTTCAATCACCGCTGCAACACCCAGTCATAGTCAAGTTACTGGAAGTAAATCTGTCACAGAAAATAATGCTCAGTGTACAGTAAAGACAAAGTACAAGCTAGATCGACGAACGAAGCGCTTATCTTCACCGCTAAAGTCGTTTCGCCGAAGAAGTATTTCGAACAAGCAGTTGGATACTACGAAGACAAAGCTATTCAAGAGATACTCGATGAGACTTGTTACTCCACCTAAAGTCAAGCCGATAAGAAACACCAGTAGTTACACTTATCAATATTACTTGAAAAAGTATACCACACTTGCTCACAGACAGTCTTACAGGCGACATGTTAGGAAACTGTTGTACAAACCTGCTGGCGCTATTAGTCGAAGTGGAGCAGTGACAGGTACGAGAATTTGCGCAAATCGCTACTGCTAAGTGCTAATAGAAGTGTGCTAACAACTAATAATTTCAAACTCTAAAACCTGTTCCTATTTTCACTCGTTTGCAGGTTGTAAACCTAAGTCTATAGTGCACATTGATGGAAGCAAATACCTGACGAAGAACAATGGAAAGTCCCTTAAACGAGTTAAACCCAACAGCCCTGCCGTTGTCAATATTAGCGGTGAGAAATTTCTAAAAAAGAATGGCGGACGATCTTTGAAACGGTTGAGAGAGGCGTCATTCAGCATTTCAACTCCTTCATCCCAGTCCTGGGGAGCTCGATTAGCACAGTAAGTTCTAAAATGAGACATGTAAATATACTTTGAACTATTTTATTAAGTACAGTTAATATACTTGCATTATTAATTCTAGTCGAGCTATTACAAGATCCAAATTAACGCTGTCACAACGAAGCTGGAAAAAGAAACGGTACTGTGCGTTCTTCAATCGATTTGGAGAGTGTAAAAGAGAACAAGATGGTAGCTGCCCGTATATTCATGAGAAGAAGCAAGTGATGATTTGTCCCAGGTATCGTTGCCTTTGTTGGCAGCCTCCCCAGCTTTACATTTACTTAATTTACATATTGTTATCCAGATGAAAATAAGAAAATAACTAAAATGGTCTTCTTGCTACTTTGAGGTATATTGTTGGAAAATGTACCGCATCTGAATGCAAATTGTCTCATGACAAGAATTTTGGGAGGATGCCGCCGTGCCAGTTCTTCAATAAATCCAATTGTTCAAGAGAAAATTGCCCGTATCCACATGTCAAGTCAACTCCACTTCCCAAGAAATCTTCAAAACTTGTATGCGTCATGAACATAATATTTTTAACAATACAGCTTTGGCTTAGGAATTATACCTATTGATAAGCGCAGACTTTTCGGCATGCTCTTTTCTTGCCGGCAAACCGGTACTGCTTCGTTTGAGTAATTCAGAAAGAAATTGCAACAAAGGCTCTAATGCAAAATTGTGTGTGCGTGCATTATTGGATCTGATCTCGATTTTGCGCAACTAATGCAATGGAACTCTGTCTTTTACAGTTTGTGACATGTAGTGTTTATAACATTGAGTTGGTAACGTTTTACAGGATGGCCAAGCGGATGTCAAGAGTTCATCAACCAAGCGGAAACCGTCATTGAGAAAGGAAAGACTCTCTCCAAGAAAACCAAAAGAGAATAAAATTAGCACGAAAGACAAGGAACCCAAATCCAGATATTATGATCGGTTACCGGATTCGCAACCAATAGTATCTATTATTCCACGGCGAATCCCATTTAAAATCGACAAACCTGAGAATTCGACTGCTACAAATGCTGACTGTAGTGCTGGCATCGTCAGCTCTCCTGCCGCAGACGTGTCTTTGAGTAAAGCGGAAGACGTGTTCTCAGATGAAAAGCTGGAAGCCGAAACTTTTCAATGTAGTCGCAGGGCTCGACTACTGGATAGAGTTTCGCGACTCGTTGATCGAGTTAAGAAAAAGGAGTCTGTGGCTCCTCATTATTTACCATTTTCTTCACCCTTTCCGGAATGATCGTGGATGCAGCAATGAATTTTATGCAGTGACTAAGTGCCATTTTTACTACGACTCTATGAAAACACTAAAAAGTTATTGATGTGGAAGTGACAGCAGCACATGTCTAAAAATGAATGGATGAAAAATGTCTTTCATTCTCGAGAGTCGAGACTCTGGGTAACCTCCGTCTTTCTTTTCAAAGCATCTGTACCTGGAGGAGTCGTGCATCCGCGTATATACCTTTGCAACGATTTTATGTGACGGCATTGCGTCGCAAGTGATACAACGCAATGATACAATCAATACAGTTGTTGAAAGGATTTCATAATCCTCTTAACAGGTGATTGTAGTCCTTGTCAATCTACCATCTCTACTAATGGCTTTACCATCTTATTCAGGACTATACTTATTATGCTGCATAATAATATATTTTTAAAACATCTATTTCTGTAAGTGAATGCGAATGTCATGCAAGTCTATTTTGAGAAAATAAAGGATGAATCCCAAAAACTGATTGAGATTGACTAACGTTTATTTTAATCTTATAGTTGATTTCATGCGATCATAACGGCGCAGCAAAGGAAACTTAAAAATCTTGTAATCAGTCACAGATTTAATACAAAACCTATGCACTACATAGTATGTAGTCATATATACACTAAAGTTACCTCTATTTCTATACTATTTTTCTAATACGTGATCATCTTGCACCGATACAGACTCTCTCTTGCTGCATTAAGTATTTCTGAGTCAGAAATTATCTGGAGCGAGCAATGAATTAGTATAAGATGTTCTATATTTTTACAATTGTTTATAATTGACAAAATTCCCTTCTTTGATAATGTGGAACAGTGGCTCAAATTCAGTGACACCAGGTTTGGTAGCTTAATTGCTTGCCAGCCCAGATCTCCAACGTCTTTACAATGGCTGAGATTTAACATCTCGAGGACTGCAAAAATAGAAAGGCTTTGTTACTGAAAATGTATTCTGCAGGTTCCAAAATAGTTATCGGTGTATGCAAAATCTAATGTAGTTTAACTTACATTCAAGTTCTGATAAGTTATTTCTACTTTGGCCTTCAGCGTGAAACGTCGAGCGATTCGTATTAGCCTCCGTTCCCAGATCAGTGTAGCTGTCAGGTTTTCCAGCTAAACCATGATCGGAAACCGGTGCCCCTTCCAGATTCAGACGCTTCAAGTTTCTCAGATTTCTAATAATTGCATTTACAATGGCTGAGATTTAACATCTCGAGGACTGCAAAAATAGAAAGGCTTTGTTACTGAAAATGTATTCTGCAGGTTCCAAAATAGTTATCGGTGTATGCAAAATCTAAGGTAGTTTAACTTACATTCAAGTTCAGATAAGTTATTTCTACTTTGGACTTCAGCGTGAAACGTGGAGCGGTTCGTATTAGCCTCCGTTCCCAGATCAGTGTAGCCGTCAGGTTTTCCAGCTAAACCATGATCGGAAACCGGTGCCCCTTCCAGATTCAGACGCTTCAAGTTTCTCAGATTTCTAATAATTGCTTGCACAAAGGTATCGTTTATAAGAGCGGGGCAATTCCCGACGTCTAGGACTTCCAAGTTTACTAATTTCCTGAGGCATCCAATTAGTTGTTCCCTACATCTCTCTGTATCACCGTTTGGCTATACAACACGAAATAATCACGAGTCAAACGAAGTAAATTTTTTTAGCACGCGTTAATATTTCCTGTGCCTTCAGAGAGCATAGTGATCTCGTGATCACTTCATCAAGACATTTCGTACCTTAATCCCATTCATGGACAACGTTGTTAAAAAGGAAAGAGATGACAATGGTTCTTGGTACAAATCAAATCCGCAAATTCCATCAATCGTAAGTTGCTTCAGCCCGGGTATTTTTAGAAGAAAGTTTAAATCCCCTATATTCCGCGAATCATGGAGTGAAAGGTCCTCCAGTAAAAACAAATTTAGGCTCAGCAGTTGTTCCGACGTTAACTTGCATCTTCCTTTACAAGCATGTAGAAAGTGTTAACATATTGTACCATTTTAAGTACATATATGTGTGTGCATGTCAGTTAGACTGGATTGTAGTAAACATAATGTATACCTAATTCCAGTTTTCGTAACGACGAACAAAAAGTATTGATAAACTGAAACAAGTCCGTTGCTTTGAGTTCAGGGCTTTCCAAGTTTGCACATTCCCATTTTGTATTTTCTGGAAAGAATCACAAACCCAAAAACCCCATATTATTATTCATTTGTAAAACGGCAAGAATCTCGCTTAGTTAAAGTAAACTTATTACAGTACGCTGATTACCATTTGCTATAAGGAGCTGTAACCCAATTGAATTAAACTTCATTCCAAAATTAAATTCCTTCATATGTGTCGCTCTTTCAGTTTGTAAGAAGTCATAATACAGTTTATGAAATGATAATACGTGGTCACTGTATGCAGGCTTCCCGATACCTGTTTAGAGGAATACAGAAACAGAATAAATAAACGTAATGTTCTAATGTTATCACTTATCATAGTTCTAAAGGTAAATGGTAACCGTTACGAATTAAAATATTCAAATACCTGCTGGATAAAACCTGTTGTGAACGGCTTTCATAAATACCATGTTTGTGCAATCACTCAAGTCCAGGCTTTTTAACTTTTTTGTTCGAAGCAAAATCGAAAATAGGATATTATCCGTGAGATTCCTACAGAAATGACACAATTAACAAGTACAAATTAGTATTAAAATACAATACATCAACGCAAAGCATAGTAAATTGCAAACTGCAAGCAATATAAAAATCAACAGCAGCATGTCGTTTTGAAGTATTTTTCATTTTACATTTATAAGCGAAACACATTTGCATAAAATACTTGTTGCTAGAAAGGTTCAGCGTTTCCAGATTTTCCAAACAGAGTATTTCATTTAGTTGAATGAACTTTCCTCCCATTAAGAAATACTTGTCGCAATTGACTAGGCTTAAATGACGCAAGTTAGGGCATCCCAAAACGAATTCCTACACCAATAGATAAAAATCATTTATTATACATACAGAACTTACAGAATTAAATAAATCCAGGCCTCTTCTCGAGCTGCAATGCAATCTGAACTTACGGTCTGACCAGAATCAAGATTATTTCTTGGTATCACAGAACAATCAAAGAACTCCAAATGCGTAATGTGCTCGCTGTACAATCTCCAAAAATTCACCGACTGCCGAGTCACATCCACTTTATGGAAGCAAAAGCTGTCGAAAACGGGATCCAACGGAGAGTCAATGAGATGAGTCAGCTCATCAGTGCAGATTTTTACTTTCACCATTTCCGGCAATCCACTCGCTGAATTGATATGGTGCATCCAATCCAAGCACACCTCCCTCGCAATTAATTTATCGCGAATAGACAGAAATGACGTAATCTNGACAGAAATGACGTAATCTTCTCCAGTATCTATTATAATTCACATAATTGCACCAAAAAATAATTAGCGAAAACATTCACATGGTTGTATTTACATATATATCCTACTGATCAATCCGGGTGATCTTAATGATCTTTACTTCATTTGGAAACAATAGATTTATCCTGACGGTACTCTCGTCAATAAACTGTCCTTCATCCTTCACCATTTGTTCCGCTGTGCCACTTTGACTTGGAGGAGCTGCCCCTTTACTGATTGCTGAATGCGATGACCCCATTATTGCTGCGTACTCACTCTTGGAAGACTCGCGAATCATTCAATCGAGCAGGAACAAATGAATTCTCCGTCAGCACTAATACTCAGGAGCAATCTGTATTTAACTAGAGCAAAATTAGCAATTATATTACTTTGTCCTCAAAAAAGGAGTCCAAGAAAATCTAACAAATATATACCTGCGCCCAATCAACAATCTGACAAAACTGCCCGCATGTCACATCTTATCAACGTGCGAAACAATTCAATTAGTAAAAACTCTACAAACTCAAATGGTAACTCGCAAGTAACTCAAAGAGCAGAAATGGGATAAACCAGATCCGCCTAGACACTAGATAATCTTCTTTTGGTCGAAGAATCACAAGTTGTGATTCACAGGTGCGACAAGTCACATGTTGCTGCTCCATAATATTTACGTCTCACCTGGACCATATGGAGACCACCCAGAAGCCCGCCAACTGTTTCATTCAAAATCCACAACAAACACGTGCGGAGTAAATACGTCCGATTTCTACGATTGTTTGTCGACTTACGTAAACCCGGATTTCGTCAATTGACAACTTTGTCTGTTTGTGAAGCGAATGCTGTCCAGTTACTTTCATTTTACGATTTACAATATTTGTTGTGGCCAAATATCGGAACGTGTAGTAAATTGTGTGACAAAATTTATATTGTTTGACAATAAAATGGATAAGAAGAAGATCTCGAAAGATATCAAGGGAGCCTTGAAGACCAAGAAGAAACTCGCTAATTTCATCGAGAAGACGGAGAGGCTTCAACTCCAGGAACAGGCCTCTAAAGCTGGGAAAGCTCGAGAGTCAGCGGGATCCATGGACGAATCTGATGTTGAAGTCGTGGACATAACTGACAACGGGAGCGACGAAGGAGTGGTGGAAATGGAGAAGGCTTCCTCCAGGATTCAGGTGAGTTTAATTATGGATGTAAATTAAATAGTTTGGCCTATATTCGGCGGTTGTAATTTTTATAAATGCATTGTTGCTTACGACGTTTGTAGGACGGACTGCTGATGCCGGAATATAGTATCTCGAGTGAAGATGAGGAAATGAGTCAAATGAGACCGTCCAGCCCTCAAGAAGGACCTTATATGAGGACATTTGTCCCTGGGATCGAGTACCGGAAGTTTAATTGCAATTCCTTGTTAGTTTCGATTGAACCCAAACGCAAGTTATACTTTGCTGGAAAGGTCGTGATTCAGGTGATGCGAGGAGTTGTTGATGTGCACGGATTCCAATTTGGTAATGACGGGAGAAAGTTTACAGCATTCAGTTCGAAAGGGCATACCAGTCTCCTTCCGATTGAATCGATATCTTCTGGGAGATCCAGCGGCCGGTGGGCTGAAGGCTTTGATGGCAATTCACCGGCTGGTAGTAGTGGTGGTGGGGGCTCACAGCTCGACTTAAATTATTTGGAAGGCGCTGTTATAATACTGGAAGGATTTGAAAATGATTGGTGTGAAGGAATGAGGCACATATATCCCGACAGTGTCAACTTTATTGGTCCATCCATCAGTGGGATAGGTCCGGCAAGAACTCCTCCGCTAAAGGCATTTATGAAGAAGCTTGGATTTCAGCTTGTCAGGGAGAAAAATGAAAAGCAGAGGTTGCTAGAATTTCCCAGTTACTGGAAGGATATTTTTAATGATTTGATTGGGAAATACGGTAAGTATACCCCGTTTAGCTTATTATAAATATTTAACAATATACATAAAGAAAACTAGTTTGGTTTCGTGTTGTTGATAATGGTTTTTGCGTGTATTTACATTTAGGATGCACGGGCTCGACCAATAAAATTTGCCCATTTGGAGGCAAAGGGGTGGGTAAATCTTCGTTTGTGAGGTGGTTGATCAATCAGTTTTTGAGTTGCACAGAGAATACGAAGGTGGTATTCATAGATCTAGACCCAGGACAAACCGAATTTAGTCCGCCGGGGATGATCTCTGTTCATGTTTGTAACGAGCCAATGCTGGGACCTAATTTCACTCATCTTAAGGAGGCAAAAAGGTAATCCGGCATCCGACGGAGTGTAGTTATTAAATTATTCATAATTTTAATTTTGAAGTACTTCTGCTGTGTGGTGTACAATTCTACTAACACTTAAATATTTGAAATTTTAGAGCAGTCTTTGTAGGAGGTGTTAGTGTGTCAGATCTACCCGTTGCGTACATTAAAGGTGTGGCAGATTTATACGAGTTCTGTTCAAGTCAACCAGACTTTCACGGTTTGCCTTGGATAATAAATACGATGGGATTTTCGCAAGGTTTGTTACGTTTACTGTTCTACTGTTCAAGTGAATTCTCGTTGTGAATGGGAATATATTGTAGTTATTAATGAATTATTATACTGTTTGATTTGCAGGGTTAGGAGTTCATTTAGCTTGTGAGATAGTGAAGATTATTCGACCTACTTCTGTGATCCAACTAAACATTAACAACGACAGGCGATCATTCCCGTTTCTTTTAAACCAAGAAAATGTTACCAGACATAAAACGTATTTGAAAGAGCATCTCAATGGGAAGTATCAGGAGCCCCTGCAAGATTACTTTTTCCTATCTGTGCAGTCAGCTTGCAATCTTGAGGCAGCCTCCAATGTCCACTCTTGGTACAAAATTGTTAAAGTCAAGCTTACTGATTCGCTGATTTCAATAATTACTACTGATTACTTTTCAATGTACTAATATTAATGATTGCTAATTTTTAATTTCGATGCTGTCAGGGGTGCTAGTCCAAAGGTTTCCAGAGATTTGGTTTTGATATCGTATTTTGCGGAAATGGTCGGCCGAGCTGATGGTTTTACTATTCGTTCTGTGACACCTTTCTGGTAAGAAGACTTAGAAATAAAGCTCATGAAGATGAAGCATCAAATCGTATCAAAGCCTTGTTGATTTGAGATTTTATTGCACTTCTTTCAGCGTACCACTGGATACAGTTGCGGTTGGCACAATGAAATCAGATCTATCCTATGACGGGATCATTCAATCAATGGTGGGTAATTTGGTCGCATTGTGTGAAATGTCAGAGGCTTATCTTCAGACGGTGGATGGAAATCAAAGGAAGTTTATTACTAAAGCTGCAGAAGTTTCACACAATTGTTTGGGATATGGAATAGTTCGCGCAGTCGACTATGAACCAGGCACGCTGTTTATTGTAACTCCAGTCCCGGATGCGGAAATTCTTGTCAGGGTAAATGTGATTATTGCAGCTGGCGCAGTTGGGCTTCCGGTCCATTTTTATGTTCAGTTCACAAATTCAAACGTTTCGAGTCAAACCCCACCATATATCATGAGTAGGGAAGACGGAACCTCAACTCTGCACACAGCCTCGAAGAAGTACTTTGTTCAGAAGCGTGTCACTCACAGTGTTTTGAAAAACTGTCTTTTATAAGGCTGACTGTAAGCTATTTATATTTGTATACTCAAAATTATTGGATTCTAAGAATATCTGAAACGAAATGCATTTGCTGTCAGATAAGAAATCCGAGCTAGAATAAAATCGTGGATTTGAGTATTAAAGGTATCAGATAAGTAGTGGCTAATAGGAAAGCGATTTAATCAAGTAGTGTGTAAGTAGGTAGTACCGACTCGGTACAATGTAATAACGAACTTATGCTGTGGCAATTCCGTGAATGTGAGGTTCAACCATATATACAGCAGCGTAGGAAAGCGGAACTCCTTCTTTTAGATCTAGACGGAATTTCGTCACATTAACAGACGAAAATCCGCTCTTACTAAGTTCCTTTTCAATATTCTTATCCGGTCTGCATCCATCAAAAAAGAACTGAAAAATGCCTGAAGAACCAGCAATTCTCTGAAAGATTTTGCGGAAGGACATTCTGTCGTCAAGCACGTGTTCCATGAACAAAAACTTTCCTCCCTATGGAACAACCCGATGCCGATTAAAATTGATCTAAGATTGTCCCTGATGGTTTATTAATTTTCAGTTAATGTGAAAATGCCAAACTGTACGGCTTACCGGAACCAATACCCGTCGAATTTCTTTGAACACCTTCTGGACATCGTTAACACTGCATAGAACTATCGTTGAAACCACGGCGTCAACTGAGCTTGCAGGAATATCTTTCATGTCTTCGGCACCTGTAATAAAGCTGCGTTCCAGGGCGACGTGAGGATTCTAGAAAAACATTTGAGCAATGTCCAGGTTTCATTCTGGTTCACTCATACAAAGTGGCGCAAAAAATCACGACTTCATCCAAGCCAACTTTAGTCGCAAGAATCAAGAAGCTACGGCTGAGTTACCTTGTCGAGATTCTTTTGCAAATATTCCTTGAAGAATGGATTAGGGTCTGCAACTACCAGCTTCGTGTTTTCAGGATAAAATTGGAAATTAGCACCTGAAAAATTAAAGTAACATAAAGCGCAAGTATTTTATTACTGGTTCGCGTTATCATACCAAGACTCGCATAATATGAGTAATTTAATGTTCTATGTTTGCATGCAGATTCTATTGCGGAGTCAATACAATTTCATGGTTCATACAAACTTGCAGACAATATACCCATGCTTAATTATGTATATGGAGAGATATGAACCTTGTAAGTTTGTATATGTACAAGTAGCCTGTAAACTCGCATTCGCGAGCTATCGGTGGAGAATTACATTAGCTATAAGGTCTGAATAGGAGAACTACGCAACATTT
>JAHZMW010002957.1:0-27320 GCA_027743745.1 Alloscopus bannaensis
ATATATAAAGTGGTTGACAAGTGCTGACAAAGGAAGGATCGTTTTATCTAATTCTTCTCGGAAATGAGTTTGGGCTTTCTACAAAAAAGAGTAGGAAAATTATGTCGTCACATATCATCGCGGAGAATTGCCTAATGGGAGGAAATGAAAGGAAAATGATTTTGTGGGGAAATCCCAAGAAAGGAGCCCCAAAATACACGCAGTTAGTGTAGAATGAGTTCTCTATTGGTTTTCCATTGATTTTTGCATTTCGATTGGAATCTTTTAGAGATTTATTAGGACGGGTGGGCCATTTCATGAGTTTTCACACTCGGAATGCTCACACAATTTATTATTTTTCTGACAAACACGCATAATATTTGTACGTAAAAAGATAAAATGTCGCTGGCTTGCAAAATTCCTTTTCCTTTATTCTACTTGAGTAAAGAAATCCTGAGGAATATGATGACTATTATTGAGTACACAGAAAAGTATTTGTTCGTTTTTTGCTCTGTTCTATGCTAGAGGTCTTGGGCACGTAATGAGGTTAACACCTTTGCAATTTGCATTGAATGGCGAGCTGGAACGCAGGCGTCGTGCGCATATAATTTTCAAGGAAATCAGGCATCACTGAAACTGAAGCCAGTCTTTTGGTGAAGGTGACAAAGCGAGCTTTAGTAGAGTAGTGAAAACCTGCAGAAAACAGTCATCATACTCGTTGCTGCATTTCATTATAAATCTCCACCACTTGACTCTTGGAAGAAGCACATGAGTGGAACATGTCATTAGGAATTCATCTACTCAAATATTCCCTTCATGCAGCCACTCGCATCATTAACTACACTTTTCATTGGGTGTACATTTAAGTCGTTGCGTAACTTGGATTTAACCGTGCTAATTTTCTCTTGTCTCGTCCGCATAATCATGGTGGCCATGCACTCGTAAAAAAAATTACTCAAGCCATATTATACTCCATGTGAAAGTTCCGTTGTGTTTTCCATCCTCGTAGTAATTCCAGTTGTCGCAGATGACGAACTGATTAGCATTGTATTGGTTCTTTATTACCTGATCCTCCCACTGGAAACTGGAGTGCAGGCCGTGAGTGTTAGCGCAATTAAATGAGATTTTTAAACCAAGTTTTTACACGTACTGCGAATGACGTTACTCAATTTTTTACCGGCCGGCTTTATACATGATGTACTCCCCCTTAATATATTCGACCTGGTTTTCTTCTGGATTAGCAAATCAGTGCGAAAAACACATTCTCTTGTGAAGCACCACTTTATCAGACGAATTAACCAGTATAATTTTTTACAAGTAACGACGAGGAATGAAAAATTGAGATGTGATAATTTTTAGTGGACAAACTGCGGTCGTACTTATTATTCCGTCTCATGATTCAGCGATCCAGTCAAATATGCATCAGCATGTATTCCAAAGTTAAATCTCCAGGTATTACACGGGAGGATGACGTGAATTGATTACGCTCAGAGTGTGTGATATATAGATAAAAGTAAGTACATAATAATATGTACTCTTTTGCATACACAACCAACAACTTAACAACTAACTCTCTTTTCGTTCCATACATTTGCCACACGATGATGATGATGATTTACGATCAACTTTTCTGTCCACACCTGAAACGTACATCAACTCATAATGCGGAATGCGTATTGGCATTGAAACATAATTCAAATGATTGAGTGGCTTTTATTTGCTCCTCTCTGAGAGGGATATTGATGATGGACTCCGGACCATAATGCCTATAATTTCTAATGCCACGGTCATCCTCAGCCATTTGGAGATTTACATGTTATCCATGCAAACACAAAAATGGCGTATTCCTTCCTTCAAATCTTCTTGTGGATTATACAGAGAAAAATTCTGCAACCACTTTCTCAAGACATGCAAATCTATTTGAATATAGACGATGATATAATAATGCGAAGAGAGTTCCAGTGAGTTTCAAAGTCGACGGTACACGCTCGATTACTACTTGGCTTTAGCATTAAATCTATCCAACAGCTCAACCACATCATCATGCTTTATAATGTAAGGAGCCAGAGGCAAAAGTCGTCTTTATTGTGTGATGTGATGTATTATGCATAATACTACATACATATCATGTCATTATATTGCACACTCATACCTTCACATCGAAACCATTACTATAATATTTAGATAAGTTGAGATATGTGTATAACTTGAAGCGAAACACAATACCAGTCAAAATATATACGTTGGGTGCACTTTACAACGGAAAATTATAGGGAATGGAAGGAGCTCTGAGTTTTGTATATATGAATATATATGTAAGATTCTAAAGTTGCTTCTGTGTGCTCACATTTTCTTCACCATGTCCTGCATACATATATGCGCGTAAGTGTTTGCTATGTGGAGAGACTAGTGGATCTGACAAGACCCAGATAGGACCGGTCTTAAATAGGTACGCTCTCTCAACGACTGAAACAAGTTGGATTTGTGCAAAACTTTTGTTACATTGCTGCTCCTTCTTTGCAAACCATCTTTACCATTATGTATACAAGTCTAAACGATAATGCGAGGAGGTATAAGAATATCCATTTGTACTTGTTGAGGTATTTTCCAGCTCGTTTCTTATGACTGTTTTATGAGTTGCTTGTTGCTTTTTAAAAATATGCTGAGAAAATTGACAGCCGCCTTGGTGCGTCGATTATTGACAAGAGAATTGAGAATATAGGATTAGGATTGGAAAACTACCCCTCTGACCACTCAGCTTTAGGGCTTTAGGATTATTTTTGTAGTGGGCAGTGCTGCAGTCTCATATTTGTCTTTTCCAGTTGATGACGTGCCGTCGCTTTTGGGAATTCAATGTGTAAATATGTTGATAGAGACTCTTTGAATAGAAAAAAAAATATATTTTTTTTACGTGGAAGCACCAACAACTTGGCAGCCTCAGTTGTAATAGTGTTTAAAACGCCAAAGGCCGTGTGTTAGCGTTTCTTTTGCCAAACGTATTCCTTCCATGTGATTTTCATGTTGTATATATTTATCGTGTTTGTTGAAATGTGCGCTTCGTTAAAGAGTTCACTTTTTTGTTCTTGTACATGAGCGCTTTTCACTCTACAAGAATGCCGGCCTAGCCCATCACACATCTTTACTCATTTCACGTACCGTGTGTGCGGCGTAATCTGTCTGTATGTTCTCTCTGGATGGAAGAGTGACGTGCAAAAAAAGTCTTGAGCTTGTTATGTACATTTGCAAACATATATGAGCACCACTACATATTTTCCTTAAAGTTGTTATTAGGTAGATTTGTAATGTGAAGAGAGTGTGTGACTCTGATTCACTTTCCCCTTTAGCGTGTGTGTTTCTGCTCCATGCAATGAAAAGAACTTTGTGACGATGAATTGATCGTCTTCTTGTGACAAAAGTGTTTCTTGGCTCATTCTCAGATCGGCAAGGCACTCGGCTGCTTGGAGTCTCAACGTATGGGATGGTGCTTGAGTTTGAGAGTTGAGAGCGAGCAGACGCGAGAGAATATATCTTAAACTGCTTTAATTGAAATTTGTCGTTTTAAATTACGCATCTCCTTTTATATATAATAAACCAATATTTGTTTTGTTGCTGAATGGAAGTTTGAACGTTGTTTTTTTTTAAAGTTTAAAGTGCCTTTTTATTAAATGTTATACATTCCATCTTGATTCTTTCTTACTCAGTTTTATTATTCTGTTTCGTTTCAGTTTTTTTAGGTTAAAGTTGAGCAAACTTGCGTAATAATTTTCCTCATATTTTTAATTAGTCATCAATCATCAAGCTTTCACTGCCGTCAAAGACGAGTGTACCTAATCGACAAAGTGGTTTAGCCATACAAAAGTGAGTGACCTATAAGAAAAATAAAAATTCCAGTGAGGAGTACTAGTGTGAGTGTGTTCCACTGTGTGGGTTGTGAGATTCTTGGTTTTCTTCAGTGTTGAATTGACAGTATTCTCAGTGTGCTCAAATCCTCGGAACAATATCTTATATCTTTTTACGTAAGCCATACTTTTTTCTGCAATCCCAACTCTATGCAATAATTGACCGGTGAAATGAGTGACAAGATTGAAAATTTATGAGCAAAAAAATTCAACTAATGGATCAGGAGAGTCAAGTGGTCTAATGACTGAGAGATATTTATCTGTCATATATTCTTTTACGAAACGTTTCCTTCTAATCTAACTGAGGATGATCCCAGTTTCATTTGAAATGTCAGGAAAAAATTAGCCAATGAAAAAACTCACTGTGGGTGGTATACATGTATATTTTTCTATTTGGCTGACTTTTGAACTTGTTACGCATGTTCGGACACTTTTCACGTTTTGGTTGTTGCACAGCCCCACACATCTGGATTCAATGAGTACGCTCTACTTCAGAGAAAAATCCGTACAAATGAAATGTTATCTATTACACAAAAAAAAAGTTTTGTGGAGACGGATTTTTTTTTCACGTGTCCATTTTTGTTGCACAAAAGTGACCGTCGTCGGTTTCGGCGAGGTGTGGTATCTACACTCCAATTCCCCGGTAACATTATTGTACTGGACTGCTACTGATTAACATTGATTACATAGCCTTGGCATGACATGGTTATCTTTTCAATTGGAATCACTCCGCCAGGATCACCACGATCATCATCAGCAGTTTTATCAATGAAATTGCACTCGATCAGTAATGACAGCTTTTGTAAAACTACTGATGGTGCTCTAGGTGGAAAATTTTTTATGAGCTTGTCCCACAGGCCTGGAAGCTTAATTTTTTTACTCGTGGAAAAAAAAGAGTTTCACTCGAGTAGCACATGTATACTCTCACTCGGAATCAAGTAGTAAAGCATTGTTAAGCCACTTGAGACTTGCGGTGGATTTGAGGATTGGTGGACTCAGGGGTCAGCAGAGTGTATTACACACCTGCTGATATAGACGCAGGTATAGACATGCATCACTTGTTCCATTAGGGAAAGTGGAATCTCTTGAGTAAGATAAGAGGATTGTAAAATTTTTTTCCCGAGGTTTCATCACACACATCAGGTAGTCTACTATCTCGCTGTCCTTTCTCAGTCGGTCAGTGGTCGGTGTAAGAGGTGTTGCCCAGGTCTTTTCCGTTGAATGTGGGTGTCGGGAGTGTGGGAAGTGGTAGTGCAATGATTCTCTAGATTTTCTAGAAGGTAGAAAAAATCTTGGCACATTTCTTCCGCATTTTTTTGATTGGCAATACTAGAAAAAATTTAGCATTGTTTGTTGGTTGGATTTTAAAAAATGGACTCATGGAAAGAGTTGATATTTTTTATGTGTGTGTGCGCCCAAACAAGTGAGCAAGGTGAAGAGAAATTGTCTGCCACATGGCAGACTTGACCGCAATCACAGAAAGTATCATCTTCACACATCGCACCACATCACTCATGGGTTACAGTCGTGAGCAGCGGTATTCTTATGTGTTTCTTCTTACATGTGCGCCGAGGAAGTAGACATGTAACGGTACATCTCGACGAGGAAAGGACGACTCATATAATAATCCAAATGACCTAGTTAATTTGTCCTCATAGTGTTTTGTAGATCTTGCACTTGGCTGTATAAGAACTGGTCCTTTTTCGTAAGGTTTTCAAGCGAAAATGTCAACTTTTATATCAGAAACATGTGGCATCATAACCTTTTGCATTTATGTCTCAATCCTTTCGAGGGAAAATATTTCGAGACAGGATTTTCATGAATTTCCAGTTAAAACTTATTCAACCCTGTTTACGCACACTTGTTCGTAGAGTTGCGCATATGAAATCTCAGACCTTCGTATCACTCTCGATTTCATGCCTCCTGGACTTGCATTAGCTCGATAAAAGCCTGTTATCATCACTCTGAATTATCTGAGAGAGGGCTGGAGATATGAAAAATTCAATAGACCATTTACCATCGTAATGCGGCAGACAAGATTGCATTGGAAATTATTACTGGTTGAAAAATTACGATTGCCGCATATTGCACACATTTGTGCAGAAAAAAATCTTGAAATTATACATAATATGTAATTGAATCGGTTGATTTCAATATGAAAGTCATTAAAACTGCATTACACCACTACTCTCAAGGAGAAAAAGAAATTAAATGAGGTCCTCGTTATTTTTTCTGATTTTATTACAGTGTTCATAAACAATACTTGGTAAAGTGGTGAGAGCCGATTAAAACTTATCACAGAAGTTAGTGCCTGCTACCAGCCAACATCGGATAAGATTTACGTAAGCATCTTCAACACATCTCTGTCTCTTGTAAGTCACTTGAACGTGGTTGTTAGTAGGTAATTATTAGAAGGCACCACCTTCCGCACATTCTTTTTTATTAGAGGTTGTTGACCACATAAATGGACCTTGCTTGTTGTGTAAACTAGCGTTTTCCGCCTTCCAGAAATACTTGCATTTAGGTGACAAAGGCGACTCATCCTTTTGTAACTTTTGTTTCCGCAAATAATTGACGTCAAAGGAAATGCACAAACAACGCTTTTTGTTTCTAAAAGCGGCGACTTTATTGTTAAACCGCTTGTATCGCTTTTTCCTCCAATTTTGTTATTATTCTTATTTTTCCATCACATTTGATCAAACCCTTCATTAGCGAACATATTGTACTGGGAAAAGTGATACAAAATGTAATATTGTCAACTTGTGTTTTTTTTGCAGTTTTTATAAGGACAGAAATCACAGGAGTGCGTGTTTCCCCTTTTTTCTAACAAAGGCGACTCATCCTTTTGTAACTTTTGTTTCCGCAAATAATTGACGTCAAAGGAAATGCACAAACAACGCTTTTTGTTTCTAAAAGCGGCGACTTTGTTGTTAAACCGCTTGTATCGCTTTTTTCTCCAATTTTATTATTATTCTTATTTTTTCATCACATTTGATCAGACCCTTCATTAGCGAACATATTGTACTGGGAAAAGTGATACAAAATGTAATATTGAGAACTTTTGTGTGTTTTTTTGCAGTTTTTATAAGGACAGAAATCACAGGAGTGCGTGTTTCCCCTTTTTTCTAATCTCAAAAAAGGTTTCTTCGACTCCCTCGTCATCATCATCATCATCATCTCTTGTTCAGAAGACCAGACTTACTTGTGCCACGGTTAACTGACTCAGGGATTCCAATATGGCTACGGTAAGCAAAAAAATCTCAATCCAATTACCAGTACATTGCTGCTCCAGTGTCTTTTATTGGTTACGACTCGTCGTAACACGCTTATATGAACAATGTAAGAGGCAATCAAGCAATAATGCATGGAACTCGTATATACAAATGCATCAAAGCAATATCGGGGAGATACGTGAACTCGCGAGAAAATTGAATCCCATTTATTCCTCCTTGTTATCCAACGAGTCGAAATGAAAGTGTCCTTCAAACACATTCTCACTTTTTTTTCTTCCCAACTCTTGAAAAACATTCCAAGCCCTTGTTCACTGGAAATTGTGTGAGAAAGCGAAAAGCAAATAAACTGAGCAGTCATCCATTTTCCATCTTTGTTGAGGTTACTAACGTCATCAAGTCAGAAACTTGATGAACCATGGAATTTGGTCACTTCACTATTCTCATCAGCGCCTCCATCACTTTGCGTTGCGGTCACAATTTCAGCACGTTCATTAGCGAGAAGGAAATGCACTGAAGTCATTCCTTTTAATTACTACACAACCACACTGTCTCTGAACCCGCAGTAGCCACAATATATAGTGTGTCTCAGAGGACTCAAATGTGACACTTTTCTTCACACCACCACCATCCTCTCCAGATATTTCCAGTTGGCACTCATTTGTCGTAACGCTGCCATTCTACATTATATACATCCACTGCTTTGAAGCAGATGTCGCAGCTAAATAAAAATCGCAGAGGGTGCAATGGCAGCTCTTGTGCATATTTGAGAAGTTTCCATTGCGTCACTACATTACCCAAGTCACAACGGGACTCTTATCCACAGAAAAAAAAACCGAGATCATTTTCCTTTGCAAACGAAGCACTTTCTCGTGCCAAGTTTTATTTCTCAACTTTTATTTTCTCCTCACCATTTGACTTTTTCAAAAGTGATCGCACTCACTCAATGGAATGCATTTTTTTTCTCTTCTTTTCCATGGATTATAAAGTTGCCCATTTTTTACAAAAGAGATTTACAGTAATGCCGGCTCACATTTAAGGATACAGATGACATGTTTTGTTGTCCTGCACTATCGAATACTCCAGCGGTAAAAAAAAACGGTATTGCACGTGCCTTTCTTCAAAGCAGAGTTTGTAGATTGACGAGGAGCATAATGGAAGACGTCAGGATTTTTTGAATACATACTTTGGTGTGGGAGAGACTGACAGATTCATGAGTTGGTGATGCACAGAGAAGAGAGTCAACTTCTTTTTCTTCTCGGGTGGGAGGGTAATAACGTAACTGGCACTTTCCCATGCTCATCGTTCCATCCAGTAGTTGTGAGCAAACAGAGAGATTCCTTCAGCTCGTTACGTAAATATACATATATTACATTGTCAAAGCAGTTAGCAAGCACATGTCAAACTAATTATCTCCCTCTCGCAAAGAAATGTTAATACTCAAGCTCCGTCTCTTGTCGACACTACCACACATGGCCTTCGATACATTTCAATTTGTAGAGAAAGTATGAAAAATCCGCATTTCATCCCAAATTTTTTACGGCATCAACTCACTCTTCTTGAGGTTGATTTGTAGATATTATTGCAAATTCCTCAGAGTAACAACGACAAGAATGGCGGAGCTTGTGCAAAATAGGCACCCCTGATGTTGCATGTGTGGCTGCCAGATGAGAATAGGAAACTAGCCAGAGAAAGAGGAAGGAAGAATGCTCCTTTTTGAACAACAAAAGAGAGGTTTTATAAATACTTACAAAAGCCCTACAACGACAAGGGAAGAAGAGTGATAAGGTAGACACAATCCTCGTTTAATCCACTCCTGCTGACTTTTTTTTTCTGCGAGAGCATTCAGCTCTTGAGATGTACGAAGAGAGAAAAAAAAGTAATTTTAGCCAAGACTCTCGACTCTGCTCAAGTTGTTGATGATGGTGGTATGATGGCAAAGTGAATTATAGATGTTCACCTCTTTCTTCTTTTTCTGTGGGGACACATTCACAAGAGTTGTTGAATAGAATCAAAAAGCTCTCTCCGTATGAACCAAGTGTGTGTCGCTTTCAAAAAGATGAGCCATTTAATTAAACTGTGTTCCATTATTATGGTATTATTTGTATAAGGGAGCCGGCTCTTTCCCCGTTAATGGTAATAGAGGAGTGTGGCAAATTTTTGTGCTCTCACAGTGAGGAGACATTTGGAGAAAAGATGAAATAAGAGTATAATATTTTCTAGGTATATAAAATGTACGTATGACATCATGAGACGAGACGCACTCAACGTGTAATGTACGCTATTATGAAGGAAGGAATGAGGAGCTCTAAAGCAATTAAGATTTATTGGCAAAGCTGCTCCAAAAAACTCTTCTAGTCTCCTCTCACATTATTATCAGCTTAGGTTTTGTATGGGCCATTTTAGAAAATGAAAAAGACTAACACTCTCTCTCTCTCTCTCTCTCTCTCTCTCTCTCTGCATATGTTTGTCATGTGCAGTGCTCATGATGGTGACGACATGCTATATTTCGCGAGAGAAAAGTCATGATTGTGCTGACGTGAAATATTATTTCGAGCACAATCCTACATTATGGTTAGGTTTACTTGAGGAGGAGGTTCCAAGTCGGCAGTGTGTGAATGGGGAAAAAGGAGCCGAAATTGGATTAAGTATTGAAAATTTCTCCAGTGTTTAAATGTCCAAAGACTGTGCTACTCCATATCCTTTAGGTAGAAGCGATTTATTTGGTGAAGCATTCAACCAGTAAAAATAAGGAGATTATTATGCGTCCCGTTGTGTTCCTCAAAAGTAATGCAATATTCATAGAGTTTACAACGCTAGAACGAATTAGCATTGCTGATTTGAACAGAGGAATGAATGTTTTTGAGGCACACTTTTTTTTGTTCCACATTTTATTCATGGGCCTGTCGCTCTTTCACTCTTTGATGAAATTACATTCGAGTAAAAATAGGTAGGTGTGAATGAATGCTCAATCATTACAATGTAACATATTATTTTGTTCTGGAGATTCTGGAGCGTGGTAAATGTTAAAAAAGGTGTGTTACGGATTGCTCATCAAAATTACGTGTGAATTATTTGGAGCGTGAGTGACAAAGGTGAAAAATTGAGTGAACTTTGATATTTTTAGATGGAAAGAAAATGAAAAGTTAACAACAGTAAATCCAAAGCGAAATGAAAAAAATGCTAGAATTCTTTCTCTGTTATGCCATTTTGTTATTTGCTCCAAAATTGCGTACATGACTTGCATGCAAGAGAAAATGAAGGAGAACACATATAAAAAAGACATGATAAAGGAGGCTTCGAGGCAAAGACTAATATCCGCAAACTGTGAAACATAAGTTCTTGTTGTTGTTGTTGTTGTGTGCAGAGCCGCCGCAATATATTACAAAACTACTCTAGTGTCGGAGATATATTATGATGATGGTGTTGAGTATATGACTTGTGTGCGAGTATTATATAAGGTTTTTTGGAATAAAAAAACATTTTTTTTTGTTTCGGTGTGAGATGTGTGTAAATCGATATTGGTGTACAAGCTTATACTCTTGAAAGTCTTTTCGAAAAAGAACGGGAGAAGAAGAGTGTTCATTTCTTAAGTCAAGTCAGGCAGTGTCTGTCTGTTCCTATTATCTCCGATGATGTTGTCGTGTATGAAGCTAATTCAGAACGAGACGATGCGGTGCGCTATGGAATATAGCGCTTCTTGTCTGCGGATTGTGTGGCTCTCATACAAAGTGTTGTATGTGCAAGTGTGCATGGCATCCTCACATTTATTCTCGGTTTTCGCAAGCGAGTCAAAGTTTTGAGAAGACTGTGTGCTCTCGTCGTTTCTCCATCTGCATGCAAATGTGACAATTTCTCTCCTTCTTCATGCCAATGCCAATCAAAGTGTCACTTAAAGAAATTCACATTTTCATATATAGGGAACAATTTTATTCACATTATGTCTCCCAGCTCGTCTTCTCGCAAGAAGACTGGGAAGGAGTGAGAGCGAGAGGTGAATAGAATTTTGAGTAAGCGGATGCACGAAAATTTTAAGTGATTTACTTTTACGTAAATCTTCCGATATTGCTTGATGTATGTACTTATGTATGTGTGTATACATGCTGGGAAAAGAAAGGAAGGAAAAATGAGAGAAACTAATTTGTGGGACCGTCACTCTTTTCTTTTTTATTAGGCCAAGCAGAAAAAGGGACAGAATTTAGATAATCTTAAACAGGAATTAGAATTAGATGATCACAAAATTCCATTGGAAGAGCTCTGCAGGAGGCTTCAGACCAACCCTGACACGGTACGTATACATGAAATATAATGTGGATATTTTTTTAAACAGGTGTTGCGTAAATTTGGATACGTAAATACGCACGACAAGTGTAATTTAATAATGTGCTCTTTGCAGGGTTTAACAAATGCGAAAGCCAGGGAGAACTATGAGCGTGATGGCCCTAATGCCCTTACCCCTCCCAAAACGACCCCCGAATGGATAAAGTTCTGTAAAAACCTGTTTGGTGGTTTCGCCCTCCTTCTGTGGATAGGAGCCATTCTCTGTTTTATAGCCTATGCCATCCAAGCTAGCACCTACGAAGGTAAGAACCTACTTACTTAATAGCTTACTAACTAAATAACTTACTACATACTCCTAAGAATATTGAAAAAATTATAAACGAAGCTCGCCTTTCTTGTACTTCTTCATTTCAAGTTTAAACCTGCATGCTTCATTGTCATTAATGTATTAATTATAATGATGTTGTTTTTTTTTCATGCGCTACGAAGATGCCTCAAAAGACAATGTAAGACTTTCTCCGGAAAAAATTAGATCCATAAATTTGACACTTGTAAAATTTACAGATTATTAACTCTCTTGATGACTATTGATTGATTAATTTGGGCATTATTTTAAAATTAGTTATACCTCGGAGTGGTCTTGGCAACTGTCGTCATCATCACCGGTTGTTTCTCATACTATCAAGAATCCAAAAGTTCGAAGATTATGGAGTCGTTCAAGAACATGGTTCCGCAGTACGCCACTGTCTTGAGAGAAGGACAAAAGTTGACCCTGAAGGCGGAAGAAATTTCGATTGGTGACGTTGTGGAAGTGAAATTTGGTGACCGTATTCCAGCTGACATTCGTGTTATTGAATCCCGAGGTTTCAAGGTAAGGCTTTCAGTAGCTTATTAGGCCATGCATGGTGTACATATAGACATACTATATGCCATATATATGTTTTACGTATACAAATTTATATACTTTATTAAATTTGCCTTGTTTGTGGGGTCTTTGCTAATTTGCATATTTACTCTTCCTTTCATGTGCACCTTTCTCCCTGGAATCTTTGGATACGTTCGGCGGTTTCGTCGCTACCCTTTCTCTGTGGACGGTGGCGTGCATGTGTGTTTGTCGGTGGATATAATGTTGTTGCTTGTAAGCACTTTAGCATATTTGCAGTCAATTCCATCAGTCTTGGAAACCAGTGTCATTGACCAGCATTACTTGGAGTTTAGAACAAGAGTAGCGTATCTAAATGTTAAATTGTACTCTTTGTCTGCTTGAGCGTGGGTGACAAAGTTGGTATCTAGCGGATTTTTATGGAACCATTACAAACTCGGATTTGTATTTAAAATTACAAAGCATATTAAGGGTTGTAATGGTTCCATAAAATCCGCTAGATGCCGCTCATGTCGCCCCACGCGTAAGCAGACAAGGGGATACCTGTATGCATTTGCATCAGAGTACTTTTTTGTGAAATTAGCATGCTGTTTGAAGGGCACAGATTCCAGTCTAAACATAAAAAAGCTAAAATCCATTGCAACTCATCTCAAATTTATTCTCTTTTTGTCTATTGCAGGATCGGTATCATCGTGGCGAACGTACCCGAAGGTATCGTCGGCCTTGGTTTTTTTTCGATTAATCAAGCCTAATTAATTAAGTCCAAAAGGTGTTTGTGGTTAATAGTCAGCGTTCACATCGTATAAACGCATAAAAATCTTATTTGCATTGCAGGTCTGCTGGCTACTGTGACTGTGTGTCTCACCCTCACTGCGAAGAGAATGGCTTCCAAGAATTGTCTCGTGAAGAACTTGGAGGTACTTTATTTGCATCCACGGTACACTCATTTTCACAACTGAAATTTTATATAATAAATTTTCATCATTTTGACTTCAGGCTGTGGAGACGCTCGGATCTACATCGACCATTTGCTCGGATAAGACAGGCACGCTCACCCAGAACAGAATGACTGTTGCTCACATGTGGTTTGACAATCAAATCATTGAAGCCGACACCACTGAGGATCAGTCTGGTGCTCAATATGACAAGACCAGTGACGGATTCAAGGCTCTTGCTCGTGTCGCGACTCTCTGCAACCGTGCTGAATTCAAGGGAGGTCAAGAAGGTGTTCCAATCTTGAAGCGTGAGGTGAACGGTGATGCGTCCGAAGCTGCTCTTCTCAAATGTATGGAATTGGCATTGCATGATGTTATGAGCTACAGGTCAAGGAACAAGAAGGTTTGCGAGGTTCCCTTCAACTCTACCAACAAGTACCAGGTTTCGATTCATGACACGGAAGGTTTGTGATAAATCACAAAAGTTCATCAATTTTGGCTTGTCTGCGGCTTTTTGCTAATTTTCATACATATTTACTCTTACTTTCATAATTTTTCCCCCTTGGCTGGATACGTTCGGTGGTGTCCTCTCAACCATTTCTCGATCGGATATAATGTTGTCGATATAAAGATCCTAATGACCCCCGCTACTTGCTCGTCATGAAGGTAACTTTCACTTTGCCAACCCAGCGTTCTCTACAATATAAAAACTCATTCAATTAATCTCTAATGTGTGGTTATTCCAGGGTGCTCCTGAGAGGATCTTGGACCGCTGCTCAACCATTTACATTGGAGGAAAGGAAAAGGTCTTGGACGAGGAAATGAAGGAAGCTTTCAACAATGCATACTTGGAACTCGGTGGTCTCGGAGAGCGTGTGCTTGGTATGCAAACCTGACCAAAGCTGACTAAAAAAACAGGACTGAATAATAATTAAAATAATATGGGCATGATTTTCGCAGGTTTCTGTGACTTGATGCTTCCATCTGACAAGTATCCACCAGGCTACAAGTTTGATTGCGATGATCCAAACTTCCCCATCACTGGTCTCCGATTCGTTGGTCTCATGTCCATGATTGATCCTCCTCGAGCTGCTGTCCCTGATGCCGTAGCTAAGTGCAGATCCGCTGGTATCAAGGTCATCATGGTCACTGGTGATCACCCCATCACTGCCAAAGCTATCGCTAAATCCGTCGGTATCATCTCTGAAGGCAAGTGACAAATCCCATCTCACCCATTCAACACATACCGACACAAGTATCCTATATATGCATACAAAAAACTCGGTGGATTACGTGCGAATTTCTTTAAATCTCTGCAGGAAATGAGACAGTTGAGGATATTGCTCAAAGGTTGAACATCCCTGTCTCCGAAGTGAACCCCGCTGACGCTAAGGCTGCTGTCATTCACGGAACGGAGTTGAAGGACTTGAGCCAAGATCAAATTGATGACATTTTGAGGCATCACACTGAAATCGTGTTCGCCCGAACGTCCCCACAACAGAAACTGATCATTGTGGAAGGTTGTCAACGGCAAGGAGCCATTGTAGCCGTAACTGGTGACGGTGTCAATGACTCTCCTGCTCTGAAGAAAGCTGACATTGGTACGGTTAATTGATGTAATAAATTTTTAAAATGATTTCTTCATCTTATCAGTTTTTGTGAATTTTCAGGTGTGGCTATGGGTATCGCCGGTTCGGATGTGTCAAAACAGGCAGCTGGTAAACCAAAAACGGAATCAGTTTTAATTTTTATGTGGTTATTCAATAAAGACAGCAAAGTAATTGAGCTTTTCTCATCATTACAGACATGATTCTGTTGGATGACAATTTCGCATCCATTGTGACTGGTGTAGAGGAAGGTCGTCTCATTTTTGACAACTTGAAGAAATCCATCGCATACACCTTGACTTCAAATATTCCTGAAATATCTCCATTCCTGCTGTTCATCATCTTCAACGTTCCTCTTCCACTCGGAACAGTCACCATTCTTTGCATTGACTTGGGTACTGACATGGTAAGTGCTGACTATTCAATCCTTCGTCCCCGTCAAACATGTCAACTGCTGTTCAAATTCACAGTTCAACTCTTTATAACGATATTATATCATATTATGCAATGTATGACCTTGATTATCTTGTTAATCACCTTATCCAGGTACCTGCAATTAGTCTGGCGTACGAGGTCCGTTGTTTTCCCTTTTAAAAATGACTTAAAATAAAAGGTAAAAATGATATTAATTAATGAAAACATTCATTGCATAGGCCGCGGAGTCGGATATCATGAAAAGGGCGCCCCGTGACCCGTTAAAAGACAAACTGGTTAACGAAAGGTAAAATTCAAATATTACTTTATGATTTTTATAAACTTTAATTAGCAAGAGATTCATTCATTGGTTCACAAAACAAGCGAATGTTGCATGCAAGGAGAAAGGAATAACTGGAGGTTGCAACAGAGGCCTTTTCGTCAGCAACGCAAGCAGTTGTATTGTATTGTTGTGAGGATCGTACAGATATTCAATGAATGATGGTCAATGAAGAATGCTTATCAGCAATGTATTGCAGCATTTGTATCGTTTCTACGAAACAGTTTCGTTCTCATGACAAGAGATTGTGAGCTTCGGGTTTGTTTTTTATGTTATGTAAAAAGCCTGGAACACTTCCTCCAGTCTTCCTTTCTTTCTCCTTGGTTGCATATATCGTAACCATACCATACTCTCTAGAGTTTACGACGAATTACAAATACGGATAAAAACCGTGCTACCTTGTACTAGCAAAGAAGACTCATTTCCTTTCTCCTACTTTCACCTCTCACACACAGTGTGGTGGCTTGCTAATTTGTATGAATACACGATTTTGCCAACGTTAGTTCTCGGAGGCATATAAAATGTCGTGAATAGGTACTGGGAGCATGCTTTTACGAGAGTACAAAGGTCGTGTGCGTCGAAAAGTTTACGTTTTCCTAAGGTTCGGCTACTACGAATGAAATCAAGATTGTATGACCTATCGATTGGTACATTTCTTGGGCTCCATACGGCAAACAACAATACGTGCACATCTATCGTGCTCGGCTTCAATGAGATCGTCTTGACACGTTACTATCAAGTTACATACGTGTCATCACGATTACTGGACGTGCCTTGAAGTTTGGCAAAGTATTACTTACAAGCAAATGTCGGGATTCGTGTTGTTCGCTTTCAAACTAAAATTTACATTTTCTGGAGAGTTTTACTTGTTCTACACAGTGATGACAGTTTCCTTCTTGAATGGAAACTTTCATTTTGACCAGTCACTTATGCATAATTATACAGGGTATGCACTTATTTATTTATTTAATATTAGAGACGAGTGGGACAGGACTGAAACGAAATGATTTTTTTAAAATGAACCAAACAATGAAGTTCAATGCTTGTAACAACATAACCAGAAAACGTAAATTTTGGTTTGAAAGCGAACAAACCGAACCTGACATTTACGTGTTAGTTGACACATAGGTATTTGTTACATTTCGCATGGCTGGCAGAGCTTATTTTTTTGATTTTTCTTATGGTGTTGGTCTTATAAAGAAGACATTTTTAGTATGAAACATGAAGCAGTCAAAGGGGTGATCTAATTCTAACGTTATGATTTTGTTGAAATGCAAGGAATCAACTAAAACCAATACGATATTTGCATTTATACGTATATACTAACTTTGGTGCATCTTTTTAATAATGACTTGCTAATATAGGCGAAATCAATGTACAAAAAAGTCATACCTAGTGTAGCATTCGCTTTTGTGAAGCAATGTGCCAAAAATGAAAGTCTAACGTGACCACTTGTATTCCATCAGATTGATCTCCATCGCGTACGGTCAAATTGGCATGATCCAAGCTGCCGCTGGTTTCTTTGCGTATTTCATCATCATGGCTGAGAATGGGTTCCTTCCCACCAAGCTTTTTGGCATCCGAAAACAATGGGACTCCAAGGGTGTGAACGACTTGGAGGACTCTTATGGACAAGAATGGGTAAGTGTGAAGCCACCACACTCAGAAGAGGGATCTCTTTGAAGATCCTTTCTTTGGTGAAAGTTGTGCACATATATATGAAAAGGCTTTGTGCAAAGAGCTAATTGAATTGTGTGTTGGCTCGCCCCCCTGCAGACTTATTCTGACCGTAAGAAGCTCGAGTTCACTTGTCACACCGCTTTCTTCGTCTCCATTGTGATTGTACAGTGGGCGGATTTGATCATCTGTAAGACAAGACGTAATTCCATCGTTCACCAAGGAATGAAGTACGACCACCAGCATACTATATACTTATATGCATACATATATCTACTTGGTTATATGTTGACTGATTGAAACGTGTGTGTCTCAGGAATTGGGTACTTAACTTCGGTCTGGTGTTCGAAACCTGTCTGGCAGCCCTGTTGTCATACACTCCAGGAATGGACACTGCTCTTCGAATGTACCCTCTCAAGTGCGTCTAATACTCATTCTAGTACATTCTAGTCAATAAAGATTTGGCAATTTTAATGACTTTGTTCTTTCTTTTACATCTCTAGGATCAACTGGTGGATTCCAGCAATGCCATTTTCACTAGCTATCTTTATTTATGATGAGATTCGTCGATTAATTCTCCGCCGCAATCCCGGAGGTTGGGTGGAACAGGAAACATATTATTAGTCCAAACAAAATTTTAGTGATTTTAGCGATTATAAAATAATAATTAAAATAATAATGAAATAATAATAATCATGATACACTTAAATAACGGTAACAATAAGAGGATATAAGCGTAATAATAGTAATAATAATGATAATGACTATATACTACTGGTACGGTAATTTATAAAGCTATAAGTCTATTATCACCTTCAGCAAAAAAAGAAGCCATCACAAAACATAATAATAATTATTATTACTATGATCAAGTTCCAGTAGTTCCACCACCATCACCACCACACCACAATCAAGCAGCACCGAAAAAGAAACCACCACCAAACTACTATCAGTTTTACAAGCAAAAGAGTACTATATATACTACTACCACAAGAAACTTACTACAGAGAAAAGAAATTGTCATTCATAATATTAACGTGACAGGCCACTTGTTAAAATTAAACAAACACCTTACCATCACTCTTTTAATCACCCGAATAGTCTTCCAAACAAGAAATCAATGGAAACACAAAACGGGGAAAACAAAGGCTATTCTGGAGAAATGGAAAATGAAAAGGCATTATAGTATGTACCTATGTGTGTAAAGTATATACGATTCAGCAAAAGTATATAATCCATCACACCACAATATACCAAAATTCTTACTGCTAAATACGGCACCGTATTCAGAAAACTGTGGAAAAAGTGCATACAAAAAAAAGAGAGAAAGCATTTCAGCAAAACTTTGAGAGAATTAAATTCTACAAATCTGTCATCCTGACAAGGAACATAAAAAGTCAAAGCTAAAAAAAAGGGAGGAATAATCTTACGTCACTGCCTGCTCCAAAAGGTCCCTAAAGTTGTGAATGTAGTCAGTCCTTATTTGAAAACCACTTTACATAAATACATATTATAAATACTATTACCACAACAAGTGAGAAAGGCGACAGTATAGTTGAGGTATTCAGTTGAAACATGCTTTCATCACGGAGAAATTGGGATTTTTTTAGAAATGCAAACTAGATGGGTTAAGTAAAAAATCAAATTTTGTAGTCGGACACACGTCATTGTGTAATAATATATAATAGTGTACTACAAACGAAATTTTCAAATTCCTGTTGTGTGGTCATTAAAAAACTCAAAACACTTTTGCCGTCAACTTTGAAAGCATTAATTCATCTCTCCGAGAAGCAGGGAATCAAGAGGTACACATTCATACACACACAACTCTGGAATTTACAGTTGAAGAGAAATTCCCATAAATTAGTAATACATACTAAACTGGTTCTCAAAATCCATTTGCTATACAGTCATATAAACAAGGAAGAATAATAAATTAATAAGACTTGCATTTTAATACTTTCACGCACACTTCAAAAAGCCCCAGCAAACCAACAAAGGGCTAAAAGGAGAAAGTTTGTGCATCCTAAAAAATATATACAACTGCTCTCAATAATAATTGTATTTTCCAAAGCTTTGTCTCTTTTGTTATAAGCATACAATATATCTTATACATCCATACTATATATATTGTCTCTGGTATCATACCCCCCAAAAAAAGGACGGGAAAGAAAATTTTTCCTTTTCCAACTTTTTTGTATTAGTATTTGCAATGAGAAAACATTATATGTCATCCATCATGTTGTCATTAATTTTAGCCACAAAGATTTATATGCAAAATATGCTTGCAAACACCTGCACAAAAAAATCAGTTATCATGGAACACGTTATTATTATTATTACTATTATTATTATAAAAAGTATATAATCGTGCTGCTACTGCTCCAGAAAAAAAGTCCTTATTACTTGTATTGCTAAAAAAACACTTCGCGCGCGGTATAGTTTCTATATATTGTGTATTTCAAACAAAAGGAATGTATTTACTACGTACACATTTTTAGTAGCTTAATAACACGCAAGAAAAAATATGGAGAGAAAAAGCCATATAATAACACACCACACATACACAACAACACTTGTAATGACGCAAACAGATTAAGTAAATAAAAAATTACAAGTTTTAAACGAAGCAATCTTGTTATATGTATCGAGATAATGTGAAAAAGATGTTACTAAAAGCAGTTCAGAAATGTAAACCTATTATATATATATGGCTGTATAAAAATCGATACTGCAAACCAGAACATTATATAAAACTACCTTTGCATAAATGTCTGTAATTTGTGTGTGTATCTCCTACTGAATTGTACACTGTATTGTTTAAACAGGGATGATTATGGAATCAGAGAAAACAATATCTTCGAACCTGGTGAATGAGTCTATGAATGATAAAAATCAAATTTGTGTAGAAACAAAAAAAAAGTTGTATATTATACATGTTATAAAAACGAGGGTATTTGTTGTTGATAAAAAAAACCTTTTTTGTTGGTCCGTTGACAAATTATTTGATAGAAACATATACTTTCTCCTAATGCTTTCTCTGCATTTCACGTTGTGTTGCATCCAAAAATCTTCATCAATCAGTAGACTGTTTAAGAGCAAAAGAAAAATCAGGCATAACTTTATGAAACAAGAAAAGCCGACATTAAAAAACTACTCCAAGTGAAAGCCTGCACAAAATTTTGTACTGCTTTTTGTACGCGTATTTAAAGAGTGGGGTTGCGCGTTACTCGCACTTACAATCGTGGTGGTGGTGAAAAGTATTCCAAGAAAGAAAAGCCGGAACACTATGTACCAGAGAAATGGGGTGGAATCTCTAGAGTTATCTAAGCTCACCTTTGTGGTGTTCGAGTGTTGTGGGGTATAAAAAAAATACAAACACAGTCCATAACATAACCTAAACTACTAACTACTACTACTACTTGCAAAACAATATTGTTGATCTTATTTAAGCAACTTTTGGTGGGACGAGAGAAAAGAAAAACTTCCTTTAAATATACACATACCTTATACATAAAGTACACTTATATACACACCATGAAAATATACATCCAACAAAGGTTGTCGTAGTCGAGGAGAAAAATGTGTCGTTGTGCATAAAACTTACCTTACATAATATTATATTGTACACATTGAGCTCTTTTACGAATCAAATGTTTGGTTGTCTTTGTTCTCCGGATTGAATGGTCAGTGTTACTCGAGTGTATGCTTAAAAACTCGTGGGTCTGGTTGGTTATAGTTTATAGGGAGCGTGTGGAAGATCAAATAATGTATAAAGGAAAAAACACAAGCAAATTGTTGTACATTACCTTCTGTAGCTGCTATGAAAAGTTTTAGTGATAATGTGAAACGCGAAGAAGGTTTCTAGCATGTACTGTTACCTACACAAATGTCAAGAAATTTAAAAAAATGCATTGCTACCAACATAAAATGTTATATAAACTAAATATATTTAAAGGGCACGGATTGTATTATTGTTACTTATTATTATGATTACTATTATTATATACAATGGTATCTAAATATATTTAGTGGTGCGGCGTAATGAAGAGAATCAAGTGTAATCTCAAATCAATTGTTGTACATACCTTACATTTTACCCACATTATGTAAAAAATAATGTCTTATATATCCACACAAAAAGCTAATAATATTCGACGACTCTAATTAGGCAGTTTTAAAAACAAGGAAACTCTCTCCGCAAAAACAAACATTATACATTATACCTGAAACCAAAAAAATCGTCAATCGTGTGAAAAGTTAAAAAAGAAAACAATCAAAACCAAAAATTTTAAATCATCTACAAAGGACACTGGAAAAAAAGAAGATTTTTAATGCAAAAGAAAAATCAAGGGTTTCTTTGGATCTTAAAAAAATACCTTCATCAATAATACAAGTGACAAGAACAAAAAGAGAGATAATCAAATCAGAAGAAACATTTACTAATTTGCAAAAAAACAAAACAATTGTTATACAACAAAACTGTATACACTCTCAAAGAAATGTGAACTGGAAGAACAAAGAATCGTAATTTGAGAGAAGAACAAAAGCGAAATTACGGGGAAACAAAGATAAAACCAGAAAATCTCTATAATTATGATACCAAAAATATACACTACTTGATGATGATGATGACTTCTTTTTGAGTAGCAAATGCATTTTAAATAATAATATACTGGAAAAAATGAGAGAAAAGTTAAATAAATTTCTTAAAAACATCTTGAAAAACCACAAAACTTGGAATAGAGATTTTATTGATTACACCACACCAGGTCATCATACAGCAGAAAAGCATAGGCAAAGAAAAACCTTACTGCTTACGAAATGACAAACTTGAACAAAAAACACGTTATAATGCCGCTGGCCGGTTACTCAATATAAAAAATAGCATTCTATTAAACTCAGTACGATGCTGAAGTAAAAAAGAAAAAATCTTTGCCTTAATTGAAAACAACTCAACATCAAAAAAAGATCTTATAAGAAACCGAGTTTGTCGCGAAGCAAGTCTACTGACAAAGAAAAAGTCTATAGCTTAATGTAGCATACAAAAAATTGGCCACCACAGAAAATTGTACAGTGTGTTTTAGTATACAGTTAGGAAGCACTGGAATAATGGGTGCGGTAATAAGGTGTTTTCCTTGTAGAAAGTCCTCCTCCTTTTTAGTAAAAAAAATTGTCAACGAGCTAGGACTAGCGACACAATAAATGGCCAATGGGTACTGGATTAATATAATGAAATTGAACATAATGTAGACCTATTGTAGATTTTCAATATAGTAGTAAGTAGATTAAGCGTATATGGTCTGGGATATTTTGAGTACCAATAATAATCTAGAGAATATGAAAATATCCTAGTAGCATATATAGCTTGAGGTCTGTTATTATAGTTGTTGAAAATTGCTCTCAATTAAATACGATAGGATGCTACTAACGCAATGTAATTATAGCAAGTTTTCTGTATGACACACAAGCGTTCACTGCAAAAACTGTAATAATAATGCAACAAGCTCGAAATCCAAAATTGTTGTAAATAGACAAGCTCTTTCGTAGATCGTAAAGCTATAGAGTCGGTGTATTATGCGTTTCTGCGTTTTTCCAGGAGTAATATTTACACAAGGTAATTATGGTGCAAGAGAAAAAAATTCGTGTTGCTTGTACACATTGTGTGAGGAAGGAGTACGATTTTGGCGAATAATTTTTCTAGAATGACGTAGACAAAGTGAAAGGTCATGGGTTAATATGTTCATATATATTAATGTAATCATAATCTAGAGTACATTTTTGAACAGCCTTTTTCAGTCTCATCTCACTATTGAAACATAAATTTAGACACGACAATTGAGAACTATGCGCAAATAACTAGGCTATTCAAAAAATCTTGTGTGTTGTAGAATGCTACAGAATTTTTGACGTTTAAAACAGTAGACATTCACACCATGGTAGGTATATGAAAAAAAGAAGCTCCAAATCAAGATATTTGTACGCTCTAGAAATTACAAAAACGTTGTTCACTTCTATTTTAGAAAAACACACACACGATATACGCATAATTTTTAATAATTGATTAACAATGATCTAATAATGTGCTAAGCAAACTTGATTATATCACTACAGCGGTAAATGAGGATTGATGATTTTGGTTGATTAACTGTTGTTGGAGAGAATGTGAAAGTGGCTTGTTTATTTGAACATGAAACAATTATTGTTAGTCACCTCTGATTGGGATTATTACTAGAGTTCTCCTTTCCACACAGCTTATACGATGAAAAGACGCTGCGAGTGAGCTCATATGAATGTTTTGAGAATTTGATGAGAGTTACTATTTGATTGTGAGAAAAAATTATTTCGCCTTGAAATCCACATTATCGTTTCACGTCTGATTATGTCTGAAAGTGAGTGTGCATGTGTCATTTGATGATGAATGTGAGAATATGGTTTTTCCTTGATTTGCGGCATGAATGAAGTATGTACTTGTTGACTCTATTTATTATCACCTTTTCCACACACAAATCCTATTATTTTTTCAGTAGACACTTTCTCCAGTGGTTGAGCTCTGGTTGACGTTGAACCTTATACAATATAATGCGTACGCCCTCCATAAACTTTAGACTCACTTTACCTGTACGGAAACTATAAACCTTAAGTTACACTATACATATGTCTATGAATGATAACTCTCGTGGTTTCGTTCAAGGGTTGGTCTCCAATTATTAGGTAAATTATAAAAAGGCAGCCGAAAAGTTATGCGGTAATGCTTGAGTAATTTTAAGGTATCCCTGAGTATAAAGTAATATTACACATTACCAGCTACAGTTTCAGTTAAGGGAAAGCTCTACATTATAGTTTAAAACTCTCACGTACTATTCATAGGGATATGTGTAAGTTTTAAAAATTCTATATTCTATATAATATGACAGTACGATATGCATTTGTGCTATTGCAACAATATTCTATATAAAAAACTTGTGTATTTACACTAAATGATACAAGTATCTTATCTACCCCCAAGAGAACGGAAGAAAATGTGAGTAGGAATTGTCAGTTCAACTATGTAATATATATATACCCGGCTGCTATAACGTATTCAGTGTTGACATGTACACATTACTACACATAACTGTAAATGAGAAAAATGGGAAAAACTTATACGGATTTCAAGAAAAAATATGAATAAACCATGATAGTGGATTTTTGTATAAAAATGTACAAACACAGAGGTGCGTTCACACAAGGTGTTATTATGCCGCATAATATAATGCCGAGCTGACTTCATCAATCAAATGAACTTCCGCTTTTTATTCCATTGTCATGCATCACCCACCTATCATTGTTACATGATGTGTTACACATAATCACTAACATGGATCACTAATCATCGCTAAAGCTGCAATATCATACAGCTTTGTAGCGTACGAACAAAAATACCCTTTTACACATTGGTCATTCGCATCTTCCGATATCCAACAAAAATAAAATCTTTGTGCATTCATAAAAATAATTAAAAAATGGCCTAGGCGTTTAGTAATAACTAGATAAAATGTAAACAAAAGTTCGCTCCGTGAACAAATGTTTCCCCGAAACCGTCGCGTCTTGTGATGTCCAGCAGAACTTAAATGTCATTTTTTATGAACGATTATTACTGTCTTGAAACAGAGCTTTCCCTACTTCTTGGCCTAGACCTCCGGGTTTCGACGGCATGCATCATTGGATCAGGTTCCTCTTGGGGTCGCATTCTCCTTCGTTTCACTTTCCCCCTGGAAGTCGTCGGCTGCCTTCTCCTACCCGTTGGTGGTGGTGGTGGTGGTGACCTAATGACTTCCGGAGTTGGGGGCAACTTGGGCGACTCTGGTTCTGTGGCAAGGGTCGTCGCAAGAGCACCCCTCCTTTTATCAGGCCTCCTTTGCCTCCGGCGTCTCTGCCTTGGCTGTCTAATCTGTCGAACGTTGGCTTGCTCAATGTCGAAATTGTTGAAGCTCTCCAAAAAGTTGAACTGGTCATTTTGGTAAAAGCCGGGGTCCTCATCATTGCCCACAGCGCTGAAGAGCGAGCTGGTATGATCCCTGTGACGATTGTCACGCTCAAATTGGTAAGGTTGCTCGTGCTCTTGTTCAAATTCTTTGTCTTGCGGTGCGTTTCCGTAGGACACTCCCTTTCCAAAGTCGGGAGCTCCTATTTCGTATGGATGAACTGTGGTTTGTGGCGAGGGTAGATTGGGGAGACGAGCCAAAGCTTCTTTGACACCCATATTCGAGGGTCTCGCTCCAATTGCGGGGGTTTCCAAGTACACATGACCGGATGTTGAGGGCGGAACTGGAAGTCGGATCCGGGGCTGCGTTGGGGTCACCTGCTCGCTGTGGTAAGGCCTTGTAGGGCCTGCGTAAGCTGTAACCGGGTATGGACTTGGGGAGGGAGAGTAATTCGAGAGTGAATTGCTGTCAATCGTTGGAGTTGGCGATATTTGGCCAAATCCATGGTGGTGAGGCTCATGGAAGGAATTGTAGTAGTGGAACGGTTCCTTTGGCAGTCCTGCAGATGTGGAGTGGTACGACACGGGGGCTTGTGAAGATACTGCTGGATTTTGAACCAAGTATTGGCCGTGGGACTGATGAATGGCTGGCTTCTTTTTCAATTTCCTGGGCTTCACGTAATGGTTGCGAATTGGTCCATTGAGGGATACGACATGGGGGCTGTAATCTTTGACTGGTTTTGTTTGCAACACGGAGGGTGGTGATGGAGAATGGGTGTGGTGAATTGGGGTTTCTTGAAGGTACTGGATATGTTGCTTGGGTCTCACGTATTCCTTCACGTGATTTGCTTGGGGTTGGTAGTAAGGATCCTTGTATTTCTTTGTTGGCAGCACAGTTGACTTGAGAAGAGGGATGTCCAAGGTATTTTGAGGATCCGTAGTAGGTTGCCGCTGTTGTACTCACCTTTGGCTGTGGCGGCGGCGGAAGTGAGGCGACTGCAGAATTTCTCGTTTTCGCTCTCGCAGGTCCGGCACGCGGAGAGTGTTCGTGGGCATAAGCCAGGTCGTCACTTTGATACTGGTTACCTCCCCTGTAGGGAGATATCTTATCATAAATGCTATTTGGCCTGGGGGTCGGCGTTGTTCCGATGTCGTTGTAATGGTCAATTTGCACTTGTGGAGTTGGCGGCGTCGGTGTTCGAGGACCACTGCTGCCTCCCTTGAAGGTTATTCGTGGGGAACCACCACCCCGACCTCCTGAACTTGGTTGATTGTATCCCAAAGTAGAGTCCTCTTCGTCGTCATCTTCGCCGTACAATGGTGTGGTCTTTAGTGGTCTTGATTTGTAGATCCTGTTTGAATTATAGGAAGGGGATGAGGACGGTGTGACGGATGGAGGTGTGTGATACACGGGTTCCACAGATTGAAGATATTGCTTATGAGGTCCAGCGTTTAAGGAGGGATGGTTACGGTAGCCGCCGAGGGTCGGAGAAGCAGATGGATTTGGCAAGGACTGAACAGGGTGAGTAGCCTTTTCATAAGTGACATCTGCCTTGTACCCTGTCTTTCCTCCGGCCGTGTACCGAACAACTTGTGTTCTGAACAGAAACATAGTTATTTGCGTTATTATTATTGTTTAATCTAATAAATTGTCTTAAATCATGTACCTTCCGTCTGGAAGCGTGATTCTATATTCGCCAATCGTCACTTGACCATCCTTGGCTTGCTTGTGGGAAAAGTCCTCGGCATCGTCACCAACGGCGTAGGCAAACGCGTAATTCTTCTCAGGCTACACATACATAATTTCAACATTCTTCAAGTTACAATCGATACTTAAAATAAACGTCTGCGTCTCTATAAATTATTTCAAAATTCATACCACATTATTGTTATTATACGCTCCAGTATCTTGATGGTATTGCTCTGACGAGCCAGAACCCACATCAAAGCTATTTTGGAGAACCCTTGGAGCCTGGCTCTTGAACCGTTTCTTCTTCTTCTCCCTCTGGAACTTGATGGGGGAATAGTAAGGGTCCGCAGTCGGTGGAGCGTGACTGTGCCCATAGCCATGATGATTATCTTGAATATCCTGTTGCTGCTGACTGTTTG
>JAHZMW010002958.1:0-22918 GCA_027743745.1 Alloscopus bannaensis
GTCTTCCAAGGAATTAAACTTAATTTTCCTTTCGCTGCAGTTCCTCCGCCACATCACATTCCGGCAGGAGCCGTAGCAGAGGCCGTAATGAAACTCTACAAGATCTCCAGGGTGGAGGAGATGGCATATCTGTTCAAAAATTTATAACTTTATATTTACAAAGTACTCCGAAAAGAGAGACATTTGCTGGAGTCCACGGAAGTAATTTCAAAAATATGTATTTCCCTTCAGCTACACAGCCTCGGTGACACGGCGAGTCAGTGTGGGCGATGTTTATTATTAGTGTGAGAATTTCCAATGAGGATTTCGAGAAATGTTTATCTAATTAATAGTCGCTCCAAGAACGTGCGCTAATGCCTTGCAACTACACAAGTTGTGTAGGCCTGCTGTGCACGCGAACAGTGCGTTTCTCTACAATCAAACTCATTCGGTTTGTGGTTAACGGGAGAAGACTACGAGTAAAACAACTCCGGATCAGAATATTCTCTTTGCATGTTACATATCAATCAGGAGCACACGGGGTGAGCTGCTTTTCACGGGAAAAGAATTGGATTCGAGGAAGAAAGCTTCCCATAATTATTCCAGTTTGAGTGAGCACGAGACGCTCACAACCACAGTATAAAAGAGTTGAGCAGCTTCTCTGTTCTCAACCTTTAGCGGAATGGGCACGATAGTTGAAAAGCATAAAACGGAGCTTGAAAATGCTGGACATAATATCCTTGTGAGTAAACAATGAGCAAAATACGACAAGACAACAGCGACTAGTGCTTCCATGCAAATAAAACGTTTACAGTCCATTTTAGCACAAAACGAAAACCGTTCATTAGTTCATATTACGTTATCTCATACAGTATGTTAAAAAAATTCCAAGAAAAACCTACACATCGGTTTTACATTATAAGCAGCTTGCAAAACCAAAAGGAATGTAAACCTGTGTGAAAAAAAGTTTACATAAAAATCCCTCAAGTGTATATTCTTTCTCTTCTGCTACAGGGTTCATTCAAGCGTTCAGCTTTTGAATGTATTGCCTCAGCGAAGCAGCAATGACATTTCCTGCAGCAAGCCTGAGCCTTTTGAAATATTATACCTATTTGGATCCCAAATGAGTAGAAAACACTCATTAAGGTAGAGCCTCGCAATATTTTTCAGTTTCAACTCATTTCAACTCATTGTGTAGCTCCCATTTTTTCCCCGAAAAAAGTTTAATACTTCATTTTCATTCACGCTTCCCTTCTCCCGGCTTAATTAGATCTTTGAAATGAGTAAAATGCTAAACACTTAATATATTTATGAGTCTCGAGGAAGTTGCCAACACCATTTCTAACCCCTCTTTTTGCATACATAAATGTAAGCGTAGCGAAAAATATGAAGCTATTTTTGCAAATAGCGAACCATAATATTTCACAATACACATTAGCAGCAACCACTCGACTCGAGGAAGAAAAGGACCAGGACGAGAGAAAAAAATGGAGGAGAAAGGAGATCTCTGAGACTTGTGTTCAACTAGAGACCATTCACTTCACGTCCCTGTATTAGTACTGCCACATCGCCCCTGTGTGTGAGGACTACATGGTGGTCGTATGGTGGTGCACACATTCCCGCATATGCAGTTTGGAGAAGGCACAGGTCTTTTTTGTGACTTCCAATAAAATAAAGACCATTCCTCATTGTTACATAATTCATAAATCTCTCCTTTGCCTTTCCCTTGAGTGAGAATAACAGCCAGCAGACTACTACTATATGTACTTATTGTGCTACTGCCAGAGAGTAACTTTCACTGTTATGCAGGATGGAAAGTGAAATGTATTAAAGGATATTACGGAAGGGAAGAAAGTCGTGAGCTGCATTCCGCGGAAGTTCAAATCTCTCTCTTCTCTTTTTCTCCTTCTTGAGAATCCCTCAGACTTTTTCTTGCACATTAACCGTCAACCCAACATTTGGTAGCATACTATACTACCACACCACACGCTCCCAAATAGTTTCTCCCTTTCCATTTAAAACACACATACCTACTACAATTCGTCCTTGCTTCTTTTGTTTACTTTAGGTACAATGCAAACTAAATCTGAAGGTAAGTGTGCATAGAACGAGTAATAAAAAGTTTGTCGTCCTCTGTACTTTATCACAGGAAGTTTGACAATATATGGTTGTATGTAAGAGGGAAACGTGTGGCACACAACACTGCATTTTATACTTTATTTCTAGTACTGATCACGACCGACCGTTGACATGTGTTTGGCGCAGTCAGTCTTGCGGAACAGTTGGACTCTATATTGTGTCACATTTTACAACATTATGACAAGTGTAATAGAAATAACGATACCGGTGACCTCGTATTTCATTTTTAATAGAATAAATTGCATATTTATTGTGCGCTTGCAAGAGGAGTGGAAGAAGTTAAACATGATGTATACATAATTTCTCGTTATCCTGAATGCTCGACATCGGTAGGACTTTCAAATCCAAATACGCTAAGCCTCGAGATTTTGGTAGACTAATTCAAATATAAGCCCAGAATTTACTTGTGTCCTTCCACAGAAGAGTTGTAGGAGAGAAAATTCGGGACAAAAAATGGTTACCTCGTATCCTACTTGTAAGTTCACCAAAACGTGGTTTTATGAGTATACGACACTGTGTGGATGCTGTGCGATGAACAAGCACAAGTGTAAATGGGAAATGGAGGACGGGTCTCCGACATAATTTTCAGCATCCGTGTTTCGCCAGACGTAAGAGATTTGTATGAGATTTAGTAAAGTCAACTTTCCTCCAGTTTAGGAAGTCGAGCGACTTTCCTGTCAGGGTTTTTTCCTTCGTCTCTTGGCTTCTGGCACCCATGTTTGCTTATTTAACCATCATGTCGTTCTCATAGTGTGAATATACACACTATCCAGCTACACCAGGGCATACATTATTCATAAACACATACCTACACATCGACCAAGAAAAACGCTTTGATCGCGCGGCAACCACTACCTAGGTACATATTAAGCGAAATGACATGCATTCCCATTTTCATGATTTCGAGGGTAGACACTTTATGATGATGTAATGCACTCTGGAGTTTTGTATTTTCAAAATAGTTTGACAAGATATGATTTAAAGTGGCGAGTGACTGGATATTTTCGTGAGTGGTAACAAACATTTAAATCATATCATAATCGTGTTCAATAAAATACACAAATCGTTGTGTCATCGATTGAATCGTAATCCTATTCTAAAAATATTTGTATTTCCAGAAGAAATACCTTCATAAAATACAATAAATCTTTCACAAATAGGTATTACATGTACTACTATTGCGTGACATGAATTAATATCTTTCAGGTTTACAAATTTTATACACTTTGTAAAAAGTAACCATTGTTGGCCACTTAACAACAAATTAAAGTAAAATGAACAGTACTGAAAACGTACATAAAAGACCATTGGTCGTTTTACCACACACGTCACAAAAATCACATCGTTTGCTAACACCTCTTCTTCCAGTATTGATCTATGAGATTGAATATTCAGCATGATTTCATCACCGTCAACCGTAGTATTAGTACGAAACTACGATGTTGCAGGAGTAATCTGTGTTAGTAATATACAAAATGCTACAATTTCCTGCTGCCGTGTGAGGCAAAAGCAAGCGAAAGTATTTTCAGCTCGAGATGGTTTTACAGATTTCCACTCCTTAATTTCACTTGAGCACCGCTGGAAAGAAAATAATTATAATTGGTGATGACTGGGTGCAGCAACACAAGTCGCAAAGTTTTATAAACTTTGTTCAAATGGAATTTGATTTTTCCGAAGATGCACGGTACACGCTGCAGTTCCAGAGTTGCCACACTGATTACAAGTCATATTGACAAAACACAAGTCAGTGTAGGACCGAAAGAAGTTTAGTAGTTCACCATTAAAACTCTGTTTTGCTTCGTAGACATTTCCTTCTAAGTTTACTAATTGGATCCGTAAGATTTGCAAATTCATGAGAGCATATAATCAACAAACCAATTTTCTTTACACAGTTGTCGGTTGGCACCAAATCTTCCCCTGTGGCTCGGCGAGCGTAGTTTTCCATAAAATATTCTCCAAACTTAAATACCCTCGTTAGATGCCTGTTTTCTTTTATCAAGTCTGTATCTCAGCCAGTTTTGAACTACAATGCTCCACCTCATAATCTCTGCAAACTGAGACTTACACCAAAGCTCAGCCTATTTACTTCATGCACTCGTAAAAGTATCAAACGAATGATGATGAACGCCCTCAAGGAGAAATGAGATGCTTGGATAGAGATGTATTTTTTATACACAGATATACACAAGAATTCACATTTTTGTAGACCCACATGTTTATTCATTTCCAGTCCATTCTCCGCTTCTCTGTTAATTACTTGGCTGAATAGTTTCTTCTATGATAACATCGACGGGTGTTTCGGAAGAGTTGGGAAGCGTACAAATTATGGAAAGGAATGTATCTGGCCATTCGTTGGCCAAACATGTGTTGATAATCAAAATTCTCATTAAGCGGGAAGAAAATAGATGCAGGGAGAGAACACATAAAAATGAGAAACTTTCCTCTCAAGTGAAAGTAATAAAGTTAAAGTCAGTGATTTCCTACACGATAGAAAGCACACAGAGTGGAGTTGGCGGCGGGGAGGCTCTCTCCTTCTTGTCCAAGTCTCTACTCGATGAAATATCGAATGTGAAAATATTGCTCATGTGCTGGATACAAAAAGAAATACATACATCATTTTGTTCTCTCGAAAGAACTTGCCAGCGGTAATGCGTGTGGTCAAAGGAATCATGACATGGTGAAAGATCATGTGATGTTTCTTGTTGAGGATAACTCAAGCGTGGTGTAGTGGAGGGGGAGGATATGGTATATTGATCTATGTATCGTGAGCAGGATGATCTAACCGTCTTTTTGACATCCGTTGGACTTCACAAGAATCTATTATATTTGCTTACCTATACGTATCTTGAAGGAGAGCCAGCAATGGTCTCCGGTCTAAAACAGAAGGAGCAGAAAAAAAAACCAGCCTTTCAGGCCCACTTCGAACACAAAGTGCATCAAAATTCAGACCAGGTTCGAAACAAATGCAAGTGCTTCCTTCCACAAACCGTACGCTTTGCTCGGGGAAGCGTATAAAAATCAAACTAGCCCATCCGAAAGTGATCGAATCAACTAGCTCAGATCATAAAATCATGCTTTCAATATAAGGACACGAGAAAGGGAGCGGAAAGGAATGAGGAACGGGATGCCATCAACATAATGATGTAAGGATGGAACGAAAGAAAGTATACCTAGTCCACATTTTACTCTTCCCCAACTTCCTCCTACCTTTCACTAGCCTGTCCTATATTGCCCATTCCACCACATGTAACGCGTTAAAAACGTGCTGATGCAGACGCGTGCATTAGGAAGTATCAAGGAAGAGACTCCTTCAGCGGAGAGTGAAGAAAAAAACGTTTTTTTTTTCAATCCTATAAACCATGTTACCGCTGGTAATTCATGCATTCATATTGTTCCCACTTTCACTTATGCAAAATACACGCATGTATCCATATCCGACTCAACTTTTCACAGAAATGACTACAGTTTGCCCGCATACGCCAGTCTAAAAATATATTAGATGTTGTTGAGCCATAAGAACAATTGAGAAAGTGCTGTACACTTATCCACAAGAGAGAGGGGAAAAAGTGGAGTGAGTTATTCAAAGCATCAGGAATATGGAGCAGTGTGTAAGTTAAAAGGTGTTTTCAACCGAGTCCCCTGCATACTTTGCCTTTACACTCTCCCCAGAGGCAGCCTGGCTTTTCACCGTAATATCATCATATCACTGTATGTCGCCACAGCGTGCATCGGCATTAGTTCAAACTGGTGCCGCATTTTTTCTGCACCGCGGTACACACACTGCAGACAATAAAGGGAACAAGGGAGGAAGAATACTGAATACACCGCTTTCACCCACTACACACTCCACATGTCGAAAGCAGGAATTGTTGGATTGTTCAGGGAAAGAGAAGAGTGAAAAACTCCACATTGGAGTTAGGGAACAAAGCCAGTGACTCTCTGCTCTCTCTCTCTCTCTCTCGAGTAGAGTGCCATTAAAGTCCTGAGATACTAGCGCTTATTTCTCTTGTGATCTTCAATTGGTGAAAGGGAAACCCTTTTGTCCACGTTGTCACTCTAAAATATTGCACATTCCTGTTCTGACCGGAAGACTTGGTTGGTTGACTACTGTGCGCGCAGAGAGTAATGAATACGGGAAGCAGGAGTTTGCTAACCTTATTTTACCTCACTTCCAAAATAAATGTAACTGAACATGAAGGTACACTTAGTGCTCGCTTTCTTGTCGTCATCTGCAGCGAGCTCGTTCAACTATGTGCAATGGCGACAATCTCCAATCGAGGAGCTACCAGCTGTATGTCAAGTATGAACCTTCGTTGTTACATCTCCTGTTGTATAAATTAAGTTTAAGCCCCGTTCCAGAACTACTTTGTCACTACGGCATGAGAGGAAACGTGAATATCATAAATTCATAAGTGTTTCCACACTTTAATGAGAGTGCTTACAGCAGCGCAACGCTCTGTACTGACTTTTGAAGGAGGGAGACAGAGGAAGAGAGAAATTGAAATACGCACCAAGCTACACACACACATGAGGACCAGTTTTGTGTTCAGGATAGATCCACCTCTAAATCACAATTATGAGAGCTGTCGGTCAAATTGCAATTTAAATCTGGCATGAAATCTCACGAAAATCCTTATCATTTGTCAATTGTCACTGGGGGCTTTATACTCGCTTTTCCCTCCCCAAAAACCTCACTCACAATCAGAGAAACACAACAGAGTGCCCAGAAGGGAAGTACTCAATGCGTACTCACAAACAAGGGAGCAAACACCCGGACATTGAGTGTAGTGTGTGAGAGTAGAAACAGAGAAGTATGATACGTAATTTATCAACAATCTAAGAATAGTCGTGAGAAGATGATGCTCCAATTACTCATTCACACAGTTGTGTAGCCAGTCGCCTGTGCTCTGCTGTCTATGCACATTGTTAAGGGGAAGAGTAGTAGGGAAAGGCCTTTTGAAGTGCATAAATTCTCATATTCACTTTCGTTATGTTTTGGGACTTAATCTGGAACACTTCCAGATCATGATGCTTGTGACTTGAGCTGCTTAATGCGTTATTATACTCGTTGTATGCCTTTGCGTAAATTGTGATGCACAGTTGTTCAAAGTTTGAAGGACCATATGTGTAGTGTCATCACATAAAAATATGAATATTTGAAAGCACAGCACTGGTTCACTTTGGCAAACACTCGGCTCCTCTCTTCTGTGCTTCTCTCACTACTGTGGTCCTTATTCAACAGACATAGACCTTTCACAAGCTTTCATTGAGTGAGTGAAAAGCACTGTGGTGAATAGATATTTATTTTAGTCAGTGTCACACAATGTATGAATAAAAACCCCTGTTTTTACATCTGCTCTATATCTCTCCTGCGAGCTTCCTCGACGTTATAAACTTGCCGTTATTATTATTATTCGCAAGACTTTTTCTTCCCTCTCTTTGCCGTTCTCCATTCTCTCACGAAACGTAAATGCTCGCGGGTGATTCCTCCACAATTTTTGGGAGTCTCTTTCTCTCCCTTTCACGGCTCCTATTATGCATACAATAGAAAACAAAATGATGGAGCACTGAGCTTTATAAACTTGCTTGCTCTCCCTTTATGTATTCATAATATTCCAGGAGACCGTGCAACATCCACTGGGTATACGAATGTAATGGGGTGTCATGTCATGTCAGCAAGATCTATCGCTCCTCTTCCAAGACTCGTCCCCACACTTTTTTCCTTGTCCTAGATTCTGGAAAAGTAGCCTAGCACCACACTTCCCCAAACAGGTTCTCTCGCCTTCGAGCAATACAAAAATATGAGAGTTTATGAGCACTGTGTATGCACACAACTTGTGTGATAGAAATATCATAAAACGTACACGAAACCCGTAAAATCTTATTGTAAAGGAATGTGCAGTACTGGGTTACTCTATATTTCCTCTCTTCGTCTGTCATTTATTTCCTATAGTAGACAAAAATGTCTCCTCTCTTTACATTCTCAAAAATTTGAACAAAAATGCACACAATGCCCCTAAATACGCCTTTATCCGGGCTATATTATTAAGGTGAAATTACACAGTAAAAAACTCCTGGGTGTTTTCACTGCAGTATCGATTGAAAGCAAATCTCACTTACATTTCCAGTACTGCATGCACACCCTCAAAAACATTATTAGATCACCAATACAAAGCTGTATAGGACGACTGAAGAGTCATTCTATTCGAGCTGGACTAAACCTTATAAAGTGTTATATCCCACAGTCTTTGGATTGGAATTCCAAACCAAAGGATCACTCAATATAGGCACTCCTGAGTCCAAAGATGTTTACTTTAGAGACAAATGTGGGCGGTAGGTTTACTCACCTCATAAAATGAGTGAAAAATCACTGACATCAACACCAACGTTCTTTGGAGATTGCCTTTATGATTTACAGCACATCTTCTCATCAATAAGAATGAAAAATTCATGAGGGCATTTTTTTTATCCGAAGAATTAAAGTATTGGCTATTGCTCGACCTGCTCGGTGAGATGTACGTGAATCTTTCTCTTAGAAATGTTCGGCCGTCATCCTATCCTGTAGACCTCCAACTCCAACGTCCTGAAACGCTGGAAGGTAAAGTAGTAAAAAAAACTGGGGATCATTGAATTGCCCACGCTCGTCATGAGTGCGTAATACATGAGAAAAGATTTCACTACAGTTGCTCCCCCATTACTTTATTATGAATGCATCGTGAAACGACGAAGTGCCCAAAGTCTAAGTGCGCTTCCCCACAGAATTTGGTGTCTTTGTATCTTACATTAATAAAGAGGACTTTCATCCCAACCTCAGAGTCTGTGTAGAACTTGCGAATGGAAAAAAAGAGAAGTTCTGAAATAAAAAATATGAACTAGAAAAGTAAAGCTTCATTAATCCATTTAATATCCTTCTTTTATACACCTTACTCGTTTTTAAAAGTGGGCACACACTCACTGGATACACAAACACATATTTCATATTTGAAGTTTCCCATTTAACTCTTCCCTTTTCTCCCAAAACGAAGAGAGGAAAGTTGGGCGAAAAAAAAACGGAGGGAGTAAAAATGAAATGAGAACGGACACATGCTGAAACACGGGGATGTGTGTCTTTAGATATATGTATAAAACATGTTATATGCTTGCTGCAAGTTGTTTGAAAAGCTACGCTCTGAGTTTTTTTTCTCCATCTCTAGAAAAAAAACGTACTCATCTACTTTCAGCAGACTTCCGTCTGCTTTCAAACAGAATGAAGTGAAAGTAAGGGCATAGGAGGGCTTAGTGAAGCTTAAAATGAAATAAGCCTTGCCATGTATAAACTTTCCAAATTTCTAAAATGTAGAATTTGTTTGAAAAAACAAAAGTACCTACGCGTAGGTTACGTCTACGGAAATGTACACACTACCTAGATGAATGGTATATGCAATGCGCATAAATGTCCAGATACTGGACGTGTACGCTTTTGCCAGTAAAAAAGTATGTATTATGGTAAAGAGCTAGACAACGTTTCGGCAGGAAAATGTTATACCATGAGAAAACCTAATCTATTACCGTGAAAGCGGTAGTGCGAACGTTCCAGTTGTAGTCGAACACAGTAGAAAAATGTCGCGTAACATTTTTTTTCGCACTCACAAAAAGAAACCTTATGGGCCGAGTTCCTTTCGAGGCGCATTTTTAATTTAGCAGATCAGATTATAAGCACTTGACTACTGGAGCGAGTAAAAATGCGGGGACTTTGTGTGAGTGAAGTATTTATATGGCAGAAGGAGGAGATCGAGTAGTGATATGATACGGCGATAAAGCACTAAAAAATACACAACAAGGAAACCTGGGTGTTTCATCGTCTTCCCATTCGTGCGAGAATTGAGGAGTTGTAGACGTGCGTATATGATATTAGCGAAAATTCATATGAGTTGAAAGTTGTGTCGTCGTCGCTGCTTTCGCCGCACCACTTTCGTTGAGTGCATTTTTAAGAAAAAACTTTCTCTTGCTTTTAAACTAATGTAAAGTATCTACAGCACCTAATGTACGTTTATATAGGTATATGCTACACTTTAGAGCAGCAGTACCTGCATTGTCTGAACTTTTTCATTGTTCTAATGAAAGCTCACAACTATAATTCCTTATGAATATAAAGACATCCGTGCGACATGTCTGCGCCGTGATACTTTTCAACTAAAAAGTACAGTTTAGATTTTCAGATTTGTGCAAGACAAAACCTTGTGTTAGGAAGCACGTCTTCGTTATTCGTAAACCTAGAAGCGCTGATGGTACTCTTGTGTATTTAAACCATCAGAGTTTCATCAAATGCAGTCTAGCATATAGCTTACGAGGGGGTTTTCATAAGTCTTGCACTCCTCGACTACTCCGTACGAGCCACTTTCTGCATTGTTAATTAACAGTTGATGATTTTATAATGACAAGAATTCAAACAAATTCACATGCTTGATTAGCTTGTATTACTTTAGAATGGGCGAATCGTTTCTGAATATTTTTTTATAGTTTTATTACTTCTCTAATTTCGGCCAATTTATATTTTACAATCATTTAAAACCGATAATAATCTGCTTTTTGGTCGTTGTCAATGTTCAAAAAGCTTAGAACAATTACTACAACTTGATGATGTCATATCAAGTCCAGGGACGTTGAGTGAGAAGCGCAACGAATTTTGCAGTGTAAAATTTTTTGAAAGCCTCTACGTAAACCTTGTACTTACCAGCATAGCTTGAGGTGTTTTGAACATGACGTTAACCATATTACAGAGACGAAGACTGAATACTTTACTACATTCCTTACTCCTACACACTTGTAATTATGGTTTCGTAAACTGCACCATATGGTCACAGGTGTAAACCTCGTATTACATACTGTCTTCTTTATATTTCATGATATGACGGATGCTCCACTCAGTACTAAGTGCAATTTTGTGAAAATATCTCATCAAAACTTTATTAAAACTTGGATATTTTTCTCTATCCACTTGGAATTAGAACAATTATACATACATTACTGTACCAGAAAGTTGAATGCTTCCTATGACGGAAAGAAGAGAATGGGAGGAAAGATCTTTTCCTGTGAAGAAGCCACAAAATGAGACCAATAAAATGGTTTCTGAAGACAAAAAAAAACGTATGAACTGCCAGTCGTGTGTGCACGGTTTAAAAGAGCTTTGTTCAAACCGTGAACAATTTTCTTCCCTTTCCACTTTTCTCCCCATCTTTCCTTCACATAAGTACTCGTGTACTTTTGGATGGTTATGCTTTTTTGGTTATTTCATCCTGTACTGGCGAAACAGTTGCTTGCCAGCAACCATGAATTCATTTGTTCTGACGTTTTTAACTTGTACTAGGTTTCCCGTGTACCACCTGAAGCAATCTCCCCTTCTTTTTCCTACGTATTTTTCTTATATTCTTCAGACTGAGCCGGAGAAAATGTCTTAAAGTGAAGAGGAGAAAGAAAATTGTAGAAAAAGTGTGGACTGTGGCTCCTACCTCACCGTTATCTATGTGTACACTCGGATTTTCTTTGGAAATCATCAAAACTATACGTGGCATGTATGGTTTGCACACACACAAGAGAAAGATTGCTATCCGTCGTGCGTACCCTAAAGCCCCCTGCATACGAGCTACACAGCGGTTGTGAAAACGCTTACATTTGAAAAAGCGTGGAATGCTTACACGGATTATGGTCTCTGCTCACCGTGTAACGCTGTGCGACACAATAATATATGGTTGTGATCTAAAAGTGTTATGTACGGCGTACGATGTGAATGAAAGGTAATGGCTTGTCAAGGCTTTGTTCAGCTCTCGCACGACTCCCCTTCCCCTCTTAGAAGTCAGAGAAGACGGACCCAACTAAAGGAAAGCGTGAGCGCTAGAACCAAAAAAAGTTCATAACTTTTGATGAAATAGGAGGAGAACTAGTTCGTTCCACTGCCTTTTGTGGCATCTCAAATAAAAAATAATATGGATTTGTACGGTGTCTTCACAAATGCAGATAGTAGTCAAGAAATTTATAATGCACATTGTGCGGTTTCTTGAGCTACATACCTGCTTTAAATACAGAGACTTCGGGTTTGTAAGGGATGGTCATTTGATTATGTTAGACTGAATCGTACGACTCGAACCGTGTGTTTGCTTGCAAAGTCCTTGTACAGCTTAAAAAGAATATACTTTACGTTGGATGCAATCAATGTAAAAAGTGTGGTACTAGTAAAATTAGAATTAATTAAAAATGGATGTAACAAACAACATGTTTAAAGCAAGATGATACAAAGGGACTATTATATTGTATTCTTTTTCACAACTAATCACTTTCACAAGTTTTATCTTACTTAGAATAAGGGTTAATCATTTGATTGTAAAACCCAGATCTTCGTGTTTAAAAAAACAAGAGTATGCATATCAGGGGGAAGTGACTGATGATGGGTCTAGATTTGCTATAAGAGACATAATGTTAGGACCAATACCATTTAAAAATCAAATCTGAAAACAACCTGGACCTGAAAAAACAAAAAAGCTTCTCGACGTGACACACTATTAAAGCTAATGTCATGGACTTTGTTTTTGAACACCAGTCACTTGGAAAAATTGAGGTCAGTCCTTCTTGTGTTTCACAATAGAGTTTTAAGCAAGAGTGAACACTGATAATTACCCTCATATATAGAAAGAGGGATTAAATCAACCCCCTGCTTCTCGCAACCAAGATCATGAAATGCGCATCATGACTCGCCTCTCAAGATCATAGATTACTGCACATTTTCTGGGTAAAAACATAAATGTCAGCCAGACCGTTTGTCTCAGCATGCCTCAATCGTTTGTACACTCAACAGAACTTATTGCTTTTGAGATTTATGATGAAAGATGAGCTAAAGGTCAAACAAGAGGTCTTCAGGCTGCAGCTTGGAGGAGTCCTGTAAGTATTAACGAACATTCAAAGCTGCACAAGTTGATGTGAAGCGGAGAGGAAAGAGGAGGAAAGATTGCCTTTGCTTGACAGGAATCAAAAGGACAGCGAAGAAGAAGCCATCAACATCGGCAGTGATATAACATGTGCCGTGGTAAACAGCAGAAAGCCTTCACTTCACAGGGTGCGTGCTATCACAACAAACGCATTAGATTTCACCGTGGTGTAAACGGCACCACACCCGGCACTCCAGTGACTGAAGGAAATGGGTGATTTTGAGAAGAGAGAGTGAGAGGGGCAACAGGATGAATTGTTCCCCATCTATCAATAATGTATGATCCCATCAACCAAATGAAATTTTATCTTTTGTTGTTGGGAACCTTTGCCCTGCAATATCTATTACAAAGGGTTTCCCCCGAGCAAAATCTACATACATATCGTCCATAAAATGGATATAGCCATTCTTGCACAATGGAATATAACGTTGGCTACCAGCCTTTCTCTCTCTCACACACGTTTTTTACTAGGATAGCATGTGGACCGCCCAGGTACCATTATTTACTCACGACAGCCCACTGTCTACACAATTTAAGACCATGCTTCGTACATCTCTGTGTTCTATGTGTTGTTCTACAAGTGCTCTCCGTTGTTGAAAAACAGTGTTGCACTCCATTGTTGTCGGGGAATGAGGGAAAGCGGAAAGAGTGAAAGGAAAAGCGGAGGTATTAGCAGTGTGGAATTGCCTGCTTCCGGTACGGTCAAATGATTTTAAACGCAACGCGTTTCCAAGTGAAAAAGGGAGAAACCTTTGAGCTTTACCCTATCGATCTTTCCTCCTTCAGAAGACGTGTGTTCTTGTTCGCAAACAAGATTCTACTGTGAGTGTGGGGAGAGAATTTCTATATTCCACACGTTCACTTTGGTGAGAGTGTGTGCTTCTCTCCAAGGCTCAGTCGTGGTGTTCAATCCCAGAGAATTCACTTGCTTTTCCTGTGCTGAGTGCAAAGCAAACACATTTGACTCACTTCCAATTAATTCCTATTCGAAGGACCTCCAGCAGCACTGTACAATGTATAGAGTTACGGTATCGGTATGTACATAAATAGACACATTATGCGCACTACACAAACTTACGGATATACACATGAGTTCCCGGTATCCGGTTTTATCCTGCACTTGTCTAAACGAAATACTAATTTACCTTTGGAATCTATTCAAACCGTGAAAATGTTTGATCATGTGATGTTCTCCCCTGGATTGACGAAATAATCAATACGTTGAGATACAAGAAATGAGACGCATTCCATACATCACGAACCGGAAATCACAAGGGAACATGCATCCTCGTCATGAATGTCCAGTGGCCCTGAAAGATACACTCTTTTGGCCTTTCAAGCTGTGCTGGTAAGCTACAAGAGTGAATCCCGGGCCTTTACAAATCCTCAGATTACATTTACACATTTTCTTCTCTACGTTTCCTATTCAGAGAGCGAAGATTCGCACAAGACCGAGGTGAGGTTTGCCAGAGAGAAAGAGAGAAAGAAAATCCTTTGTCCAGACTACAGGAAGAAAACAAATGAAGTTGTTGATGTTAACGCTTTGCTTCACTCAGACTTCAGTAATAAACATGACAAACCCGAGCAGTAAATCCGGTGAATGTGAGTGCTCGTACACAACTCCTTCTTCGCTGAATACATGGTGGCAAACATGCTTTAAACCTTCATTATTTACGACATTGGGCCTCCACCTGCAGCCAACATTTCCTGGATGGATTACACAATCGTAATATAATACAAACGACTGCCTTTATTGCCCCGTTTCCCATTTTACAAATAATAAACAAGTTCTCACTAATATTTTACATTGTTCAATCTTCGTGAGACGCTTACGAACCGGGAATACAACAGAATTGAAAAGGATGAAGCTTGTATTACATAAAAAATTGTTCTTTGAGTTTCAAGCTGGTTGCGATCCTTCACTTTAAATGTTAAATCTATGTATATTGCAAACATTGAACGTGAACTGTACGTAACCCATATTATATACATACGTATCACATTTTCTGAAAAAAAGAGAAAACTTTCAACCTTCCGGATGTAAGTTTTGATAGCATCCGATGTTTATTTTGAATTCACCATATTACCAGAGAGGAAATTGTGTTTGCCTAAGTGGTCACACGAAAAAAAAGTTACATTATACTGTACAAATCACTGTAAGGGATAATCTTACATGACTGTATATACATTTCTATAGACCTTTACTAATGTTCTGTTATATATAAACGGTTTGAAGACACGGCTCCCGCTCCACGTGCAATACGTGCAAGACAAATCTTTTAAGAATTCCATGCATTTTCAACCATCATTTCCTACGAGTCTACTCCATTTATACGATTCTATATAGTAGAGAGAGAACTATCTAAAAAATTTCTGGATATACCAAAGTACAAGGGGCAATGTGCAACGTAAATGCTCCTTCCGTTGCCCATCATTCTGCATTATGTTGCTGGAAAGAGAAAAAAATCTCTAAATCTTATCTGCTACTTCTTAAGAGAAATGGCGAAATGAATCTCAGCACGAAAGCGCTTTTATGCGATGTGTAACCCTGTGTATTGCACTACCTTTCTCTGGAAAAGCGCACAAGCATTTTTCTCCCCCTTGAGTCAAAGGGAAGAATAAAGAGGATTTGCTCATTCAAAGTGCACACGAGTTTTTTTTACCTTGTCCGTTGTGTATACTCACCGAATACTTTGGTGTCTCGTGTGTGTGTGTGTGTATTATATTCCGAAATGGTAATAGCACCGACAAAGAAATAATGGGAAAAGAGGAGGAGGGTAAGAACAGAACAAGTGGGGGCAATAATTCTATAGTAAGAATAAATCTTGTTCCACTCGTTTGTCAATTTGATTCTCCATTAGTAAAATGCTACCACAAACGGCAAACACACATACCTATTCACAGTGTACAGAGAACCGTTCACCTTCGCAGCGATATGGGGAAAGTAAAAAACTCGAGTCTTCTTCTTCAAACATGAGGACGTATATTTACAACTTGTTTTCTCCACAGTTCGCCTTCCATTCCTCTTGGAGTACACACTCATTCTTGAGCAGTACACAGAAGTGTGTGCACACTCCCTAGAAAGTGAAAGCAAAAGGAGAGAGAGAAAAAAAAACAGGACAAAGAAAGTACGCATCCACATGGATTTACTACGTGTCTTTCATAGGTTATAAATACATCCTTGCTTTACATACATTATATTAATGTCCATGCTTGAACGTACTCTAGCCAAGGATCTATTTCACTTGCTCACCTTTTCTTCCTCTCTCCGTCTCACACAGCCCTAGACTTGCATACAAATAGGAGCTTGACTGCCGTGCAAAGGAGTAAAACAGAAAATGCCACTTGCTTTACTACACTACTATACATATATAAAACATTGCTTGATCACATAAAGTGGATGTATAGTCCATTTCCTCACTGCTCGCATCTTTTTTTTCTAGTCCAATCTTTATCCTTGGCTAAGGCAATTCTACGCATCGTACTGAGAGAGTGTCGAAGATAGAAAAATACTAAACTGTGAAATGTATCTGCACTACCACTACTACTACAGATGTACTATTTGGCTGGATAAAAATTGGAATGGAAAGATGATGATGATGATCGGGATCAAGTTTTTCAGAGCGCTTCCTCCACACGTACACATTTCTTTCCCTTTCAATTCAAGCAGAGTGCCGGTTGCAGAGGAATGAGGAGCGTGGAGCTCGTTTTATGGGAATAAGATGCATATAATTTCACGAACTGACAAAGTCAATGAATCGGCAGTGATAAGTCGGCGTGATTACGAGGTGTGGAGCATATTGTGCCGATGAGATTTCTTTGATATGTATAACATGTAACACTCTAATTTCCTGCCACCGGACGATCCCTTATGGTTTTGTCATTTTCTCCATTTTTTCTCCGTTTTTCTCTCCTTTCACACTTGAGCACGACACCAATATATTTTATATGTGTCTATCCGCTCAACTAAACGCTTCACACTGTGTCCTCTGCCTCAATTGCTTTTTATGTAATTGTATCCTATTACAATTTCCAATTGTGACTGCAATGCAAAGCACTTTCTCTTGCCGATCCTCTGTTTTCGAAGTCTGCCGCGGAGTTTTGAGGGTGTACAGTGAACCATTTAATCTGTAATTTAAACAATCTGTAATTTCATTTACATCCATAGATTTACTACAAGAGGGTACACGACCCTCGGCGCAATCCACTAACAATAAGACGACCGAAAACGAACAAAAAGAATATCGACTAAGATAAGCTTTGTTACCCCCGAGCTGAGATTTAAGTGGAAGTCTTTCTATGCATGGCCACCAATCTGAGAAGCTCTCGATACAATCTTATCACGTAATCATGGGCCAAATGATGTGTATGTTCCTATGTATTTTTCTGTGTGATCGATGAACCGCATCCTCACACACGCTTGAGTATACAGCACCTTCCAAGGCTCCCAACTAGATCGTTTATGTTCAGTAGAATACTTGCTACACCTAACAAGACTATCTGGTTCCTCGAAACATGAACTGCGAAGCTGCACATTTTGTGTACGTGCAAGTTTTGGGAGTGAGACGTGATTTATGAGGAAGGAACAGAAAGAGAAGGTGGAGGAGCTGACAATGAGTGAATCAAAAGTGAGTTGGAAAGCAGAGCAGCTCATATTGACAATTTACCCTCGTAACCCATCTACACAGAGGATGTCGAGAGTGTGCACGAACACTCACAACAAAATCAAAGCATTCAGATGCAGTTCCTCGAAACATGAACTGCGAAGCTGCACATTTTGTGTACGTGAAAGTTTTGGGAGTGAGACGTGATTTATGAGGAAGGAACAGAAAGAAAAGGTGGAGGAGCTGACAATGAGTGAATCAAAAGTGAGTTGGAAAGCAGAGCAGCTCATATTGACAATTTACCCTCGTAACCCATCTACACAGATGAGGATGTAGAGAGTGTGCACGAACACTCACAACAAAATCAAAGCATTCAGATGCAAGTGTTGTGTGCGTCTATCTTTTCGCTCTCCCCTCTGCTATCAAAAGTTGAGAATCAGGTCGGCTGGAGGACTGGTTCTGACGGAAAAATGGAGAAATGTAGTACTCGCTGATTTTCACCATGTTCCTCAAGCTCCTGGCAGTGGTACACATGAAAATTTCTTTTGAAATGAGATACATAAATGATGCCCAGCCAAGGGAGCACTCTCTGTGTAGCGACCATAATGTAGTAGTAAAATGTAGTGAGCGAGAGCACGGTCTCTATTGTGACTTGCATAACCTTTGCATAACAGTGCTCACCCAGGAAAATATTCAAGACCTCATGAATTCCAACGAGTGGGTGAGCTCACTACTTTGCGTGAAAATTCAAAAGGAAAATCGTACACACGGCTGTGTGAACTGTGGTGTAATATTCTCATATATACTTTCCTGGCCAGCAGACTTGTGAGCTCACAAAAATTCTCCGTCTTTCAAAGACACACTCCAATCTGCAATATATAGCCCAGTGATAATGTAGAATTGCAAGAGGTATGGAAATGTGGAAAATTCTGTGTGCGTATAGATTACGAGGGAAGAACGTAGATGGTTGTGGCTTGTTGAAACACGGCAAGAGCGACGGTGGCGGGTAGTGCTTAAGCTACTTCTTGTGCCAACTGGAATCGCATGAGGAAAGTCAATTATTGCGAAATTCTTTTTTCTTTCCTCCCTTTCTTTCGGGTTTTTGGTTCTAAACATGTTCATGTAGATGCACGCGTGCACGTTTATTTTTCTGAGAAAGAGAGAGAGAGAGAACATTCCTTGCTTAACTCTTTTCTCTCTTCATCTTCTCACTAAGGCAGACGGTTGGTGAATTACTCGAGTCTGTCGAGTCTTAAAAGTAATACTGTGTACGTTTTCTTCTGCTCTTGTTCTCATGTATTTGCCAGACTATATTTATGCTTCCAGGGTGCAAAGAAGGGAGAGTCGGGGAAAGCAGCAGGAAATTCATCTTTTTATTTCATGGGTCAGGTATCTCAAAAGTTGTAATGGTAAAAGAGGGCAAGGGAAGTGAGGGAGTAAGGAGGGATAGACAACAAACAGCAGCTCTTTCTCCTCCTTGACAATATTCTTGGCTTGTGTGAAAGAAAAAGATTCTCCGTTTATACACATGTGATATGAGAATTTACTTTCTTGAGTGAACCTTTTTCCTCACAAAGTATAATGCATAACGTATATAAATAATACACATCCGCCGACTAAGTTTGTCGTGTAAATATGTGAATAGTAAGACAGTGCTCGTATGTTTGTTATGAAAGGGCTTGAGAATTTTTTTTCAACGTTCCCCACATATACCCACACACAACAACTGACTCTAGAGTGTAGTGATATCCAATATTGGTTTCCTTCATTTCCCACTGTGTCTCTAACTTTTTTTCGCTCTCGGATTCTCTCTCCTCCTATACGATATTTACCCGTCAGTCTAAAGTGAAAAGGAATAAAATTTCAGTCTATTTTCAGGAGGAGACAGCCTGGAATGAGATATCGCAAAAGGAAGTGGGTAGCACTGACTTGCGATGGGAGGGAATGCAATGTTTGGAAACCGAGAGGAGAGGAAAATAGAGAGGGAAGAAAATTCAGAAATTTTCCACCTTCACAAAATATAGGTCTCGAAATTTTTAGGTACTTGCTTTTTTCTCGTACGGGTTCACGCAGCATCGCACACTCAAAGCTTTACTATAAGCCAGTTTATAAGGATTCAATGCATATTTCTCGACATTGTCGGGACAGGTATTACCTCGACATAAAGTCAGAAGAGAACACAAAAAATTACTTTACTCATCCATCCGATACCGCCTTTGTCAACTACGATGTCATATCATATCGTATTTAAGACAAGGTGATATTGGTTTTGATGGTGAAAGTGGGATCGTTGTAGATGATAACGAAATTGGAGAAGCTTGTGATCGCTTCGTGCATTCTGGGAAAGTGATATGCCCTATATTTCATTCCGCATCGTGTACCCACGCCAAGGATATGGTTTATATTTTAGTTACTAAAATGTTGCCATATATTTAACCACCATAAGGACATGCCACAGACACACGTAATACATAGCATTTCATTTCAGATTTCTCAACAAAACAGCTAAAATTATATTTCAACAATATTGTGGACCTGTGCTATTTTTGGCAAGTACAAATGAGTATTTAAGAAGTGCCAAATACTGGTTTGTTCAGCGGAGAGAAGCGAAATTCTAAAATATCCTAATAAGAAAATGACTTTTTTGTGACAGAAAATAGTTCTGAATCGTAAAAGTATGTTTCCAAATGTACATACCTTAATACTGTGCTGACATTTATTTTCTAAAACATACTTACAAACAAATTTCGTAGAAGATGAAGCAGAAGCAGACACTGGAGCAACATGGAATAAAAAAACAGTGTGCAAAGTTTGTGAAATCTGAGAAAGTTGTCTACGGACAGGTGACAGCGTAGTGGAATAGAAAGGTTAACAACAAAACAACAATTTCTCAGAATCGTCGTGTGGTTGGCTTAGGGTTTAAAAAGTTGTTTTTTCCCTCTGAATAGAAATTCAAGTTGAACACATCATGTGTTCGCTGCTATGCTCGTAATCAAATCAAAAGTATTAAACTAGGACACCAGAAAAACAGCAACTTTCTCGACTACTTCGACTTGCATGTAATATCATTTCACTAACGCTTTCTAAAACAATTGTGGTTTTTTGTATTTCTACCTTCTGGCTGACCGATAACCATGCGAGCTTGTGTAACGATTATTTACCTTGTGTGTTTCCTCGTCTGATATTTTAACGTTCCCTTTCAAGCGGGAAAGCTGAAAATTGTCCTCGAGCGAATAAATATTTTAGATATTTCAACGCAGACAACCTTCATCTTCAATTTTATAGAACTTTCTACTCACTAACAAGGTAACCCCCACGCATTCGACATTTAATATATTTGTGCCAACGGCTTACGTAACCAAATTCTATTTTATAATCAAAGCGTATAGATCGTTTCATGCTCATTTGATCTGTAAGGTAAGGAGTTCCATAACCTCTTCTCCCAACCAACAAACTGTCAACGTAGGAATGTACAAAGGTTAAAAGTTGGATCATATACCAGATTTCCAATACGATAACAACTTTTCATAACGAGTTTATTAAAGTTGTAAATATGTGTCGTTCCACAAATCCTTTTTGTCAACAACAAGGTTCAATAATTACTATAAATTCAATATGAAGTTGCGGAAAAACTTGAAAAGCCAAGAATTGCGTCATGGAACGAGATCGAGTCACCTGTCATTTTCCGTTGGAAAGCAAACACGGTGGCATCGTGTAAGATATTGTAAAAATTTAGTTATCTTCACAAAAGAATACCTGACAGACTAACGACACTGACTGCGTTGCCAGGAAGGAGAGTTATTGAAAGTGATTATGCTCCACAGCGTGACATTGGTGGGATCTTATACGTTTCTGTGTTCAAACGTATATAGCAATTGTCGCTTGCGAAAGATCCATGTTTGTCTTCTTTTGCTCACAGTTTTTGAGAGTTGCCCTTATCCTATTAAGGGAACAGTCTTCACTCTTGGCACCCGGCTCTCGAGAACTAATAAATGATGAAAGGCAGCTTAAAAATGCGCATCCTATGAAAGGGGAGAAAACCCCCTGGGAGGCATTTATGGCTCTATTTAAGAAGCTGTCGAGAAAGTGAAATTTTAGTGGGAAACGAAAAGAACGAAATATCGAGACAGAATACCGTTGCAGAAATTCTCTTTCTCACACACATCCAAAGGCATCCACGCTGCGTTGGAAGCGAACTCTGGTAAAAACTTGACAAAAATCTCCCTCACACATTTTTCTCAACATTGAAGCGTAAAGTAAAAAAAAAAACTTGTGCAAAAGTTGAGGATATTTTTATGTAAAATTGTGGATTTTAGTTAGGCGTTTGCATGCATGGCTTGTTATTTCCTAAAACATAAATAATCCTTTTCAAAAACAGGAAAAACTTTAGCGCTGGCTTATACCAACTCCCCCCAAAAACCCAGCTCACGCGAGAATACTTTAGTGTCGCTTTTTGTTATGTGAAATTTGGTTTTTCAACATCGATTTTCTCCGAAATTAAAAATTAATTTTTGAACAGTAGAAGGAGTAAAGCATCATTTAATTTTGTTAGTAGAACAAGTAAATATTCCTTTTAATTATAAATTGTGGTTACTAATAAGATTGACTGTAGCTCTCGCTTATGAGGTAGACAGCGTGGGTGTTTATTTTGGAAAAAGCGGTTATTTGTGACTCAATACAAGAATACGATACGATACCTAACTCGTAAGCTCATTATTAACTGGAATAAGGCAATTCTTTTGAATTTTAGTTTTCCATTGGTTATAACATCGTAAAAAATCAGGGGTTGAATTTGTAGCGACTGGTCTTGAATCGTTGATCAACTCTCGATCAAATTAGGAGTGAAATTCTTGAAAAATGTTACTCCAATCTGCCGATTCGATGAGAATATGTATACACTATAAAATAGCCCATTCTCAGTTTGTGCTTTTCTGACCATTCCATGGTGCATTGCATGACCTTTGTAAATGTAAACAAAAAATTTATAGTATAGTATAAAGATACCGGAATAACAATACATCATTTTAGTTAAAAATCTGCATGTCACAGTGGTGCCTCTTTTCCAGGGGATAATACTGTTATATAATGGCTCAATGAGAAACCGGTAACTAACTACATATCGTTTCTGTTGGAATCTGAATACCTAATGTACACATGACATGTTGTATCCATCCTTATACACGTTTTGGATATCCAACTGTGCAGAAGCGTGTCATTTTGACAATTGAAGTTGTTTAA
>JAHZMW010002959.1:0-20915 GCA_027743745.1 Alloscopus bannaensis
CTCAAAGATGGGATACATCGTGAGAAAAATGCTGACTCTTTTCCTGTGTATTAATTGCAATAAATAATGGAAAAATACTCAGTCTAGTAGCTTATCCTCTTCGACAATGTCGGAAAAGCTGTAAAACACATGTCATTTGAACTTTTTAATTAGAACGTACCCCCTTGCCAAGAAAACAAAATGTCTAGTAGGCATTCAAGCCCCCTGAGCAAACTATCGCATTTCATGTTCTTTCTGATAAGAAGACATCAAAAGAAATCGCACATTTGAGTCGCGATGAATTCGTGATTGAAAATCACGTTGGTAAAGAGCATGCCAAATGTCATTATATCGTATATACATACATAATAATATTATGTTGTGTTGTGGATTTTTAACGTGCATTTGCACTTATTATGTGGTACATTGACCAGCATTTGATTATGTGATATGATTATATCAAAATGAGCAATAGCGATCAATGAAAGGATGATAGATCCATTGTGAAGCATACAAACGTACATTGTATGTGTATTTGTATGATTAGAAAATAGGCCACGAAGATGTACGCGGAAGTTTAGTTACTATTTTACCAATAACTTCATGTACGAGAACATGTCGTTTTAGACTGACTAACAATTGCTTTCGTGTACAATACATCATTCTATATTTCATTCTATACATACATAATGCATATTATTCACTCTACAATTGGCTCGAGGTAATGCTCAGTGTTCCTTGGGGATTAAAAAGGGTTGTACATGTGCCTTTGCCTTAGTGTTTATGCAACGACCATCGTCGCACTTATTTTGTGGTATGCAAACATAAAGCATTACTGCATTGGGATATTTGTCTGCATTCCTATTTTTAGGTAAATTACGAGGTTCAAAAGTTCAAATTTTCAGCCGATGGTCGTAGTACCCTTTAGAAAGCCTCAGATAACGACCGTATAGCGTGAGTCGTCAGTTTGTCATTACTTGCGGCCAGAGTGCCATGTGAGTCACTGGTGCCTGGAGTGGCTGTAGTGTGCGGCATCTCGTTGTGGATCCGACTTGCAGAATGAAAAACCTACTGAGGAGAAAGCTATTGGTGTGCATGTGGGTAGGGATTTGTATGCAGGACAACTTTGTGAGCTCTTCACGGCCCACGGTTAGTCGACCAAGTTATAGAGGTACATTTAACAATGCCGTTACTCCCGTCTCCTCCAGTTTTGATTCTGTTGACGTTTATCAGCAATTGAACTTTAAGGTAAGATGTCCAGCAAACATTTTGTGAAGAATGTTACTTGTCGGTGTGTTAAAAATGTTATATTTATGTAAGAATACCAATTCTTCATAATAGGCGAATTGGACGAGTCAAAAGCTATTTTGGAAATCCAAAGACTTTGACTTTGAAGATCGATATGTTCGTGAGCAAACTTGCTACACGGACGACGAGGACTGTGAAATTCCCCATGTCAATAACCAACGCAGATTTAGAGCTGTGATGGAAAACATAAAGCATGAAAAATACTAGAATTGTCATTTTGTAGGGTGGGTGATGCCAGATGAAGCTTCCACTTCGGTGTTTGCCTTACTCAATCAATTAATTGAGGGTCACACGTGGTTGAAACGAAATCTCAAATATAAGCCTCAAGCAGCCTCAAGTATAGATCCCTTTGGCCATAGCTCGACAATGCCTTATCTCCTGAAGAATATTGGCTTGGAAGGAATGATGATACAAGTGAGCCTTTTTTTCATATGCAGATCGTACAAATTTTATAGTCAGCAGGAGTAATTTTTGAATTTACTCACATTCTAACAAACAGCGCTTGCACTATGCTTGGAAACACTGGTTAGCTGAACATAAGAAGGGAGACTTCCTGTGGAGCCAAAGATGGGATACCACAGGAAAGCACGACATCCACTGTCTGAACGCACCCTATGATTTGTATCCGACAAAACATGCTTGCGGTCCGACTCCGGAAGTTTGTATGCAATTTAATTTCCGCAACATCCCAGGTGGACTACACTGAACAGTCGACGACATTGATGTGATTACTTCTTAAATAAATGCATATATTTAAAAACTCGGTAAAACTGTGATGTACAGGAAAGGGTGGAGAAGAACATTTGAGATTCATGCGGCCCGTAGAATCGGGAAATATTGTAAGACTTGCTGATGATCTCATTGGACAATACCGCAGGACTGCTTCCCTAACGAAGCACAACGTGGTTGTGACAGGACTAGGAAACGACTTTGAATTCGACGAAGAGACTGAATGGGATCAACAGTATTATAACTACGAAAGATTGTTTCAATTTATCAACAACAATCCTCACCGCTATAACGCAAGGGTTCAGTTTGGTACATTGTCTCAGTATTTCAAGGTGATTTACTACAAATTCAAAAATTTATTAAACTTTATTAAAAAAAACAGTCATCCTTACACAACTGGGGTTATGTGAGTCTATAGATGGTGAAAGATTCCAACATTGAACTACCAAAGTTTCGAGGTGATTTTTTCCCGTACAGTGACGTATATTTCCCGTACCCACCAGCATACTGGACGGGCTTCTACGGGACTCGTCCATTTTGGAAAAAGTTATCTCGCGAAACGGAGGATGAGCTGCGAAAAGCTGAAATCCTGTTCTCGTATACCATAAACTTCTTGCGACAAAGCAATTACTCAGTGGAAGCACAGGTTTGAATGCGTCATGGATCAAAATTACGTAAAATATCGAAAACGACGAATTGGCACGTTAATATTCTCTTCGTGATCCTAGGAACTTTCCAACAGCTTCCAGAAATTGGTGCAAGCAAGGCGCTGGGTCGCTTTGTTCCAGCATCATGATGGAATCACGGGCACCTCCCCCAGACCAACTATGGTTGACTACGCTGTAAAGCTCTTTGAAGCAATCAAATTCTCTGAAGAGATCCAAGGGAATTGTGTTCGGATACTAATTCAGAGACAGCTTGCAAACCAGCAATCGAGTAGTGAGGACTTGGTTCGGGAAACGTTTACAAATCTAGCGGACCAGGTGCCGCTGAGATTTTCCAGTGACGTGATTGTGAAAAAAGTTGTCTTTTTTAATAGTCTTGGGTGGAAAAAGTCGCATTTAGTGAGAATTTTAGTTGATACTCCTGACGTAGCAGTTTTTGATTCCTCGGGTGATCCTATAATGTCGCAGGTTAGCTGAACGAGGAAGATTTCACACTTGAAGCTATAATAATAATAATAAATATTATCTCGGTAATTGTTTTATTCTCAGCTAAACCCGAAATTGGGCGTGACAGAGACGGGCGAGGCGGGTATATTTGCTGGTTACTTTGAGCTGACATTTGTGGCGTACCTGCAACCTTTAGCGTTTACCACGTATGAAGTTCACAAAGTCAAGCCAGGTTCCAAACAGCGAGCTGTGCAGGCAGTAGTTCAATGCAGATATTGTGGATACAAGGTGGCCATTATTGAGGTAGCTATTTACAATTGATGTTTGATCATATTTTAAAATATTTGTATTTTACAGTGTATAGTATCATGCAAAAGTAATTCCGTTTGTAGCAATCAGAAATTGTATTAGAAAATGAGCGGATCGAAGTGACGTTTGACGGAGAAAGTGGATTACTGCGAGAAATATACAGGAAAATGGATCAAGTCTCGACAGCATTTAACGTGAAATATGGGAAATATGAGACAGGGTACGGAGCCGGTGCTTACCTCTTGCGCCCCAACACAACAAATCCTGTTGACGTGAGTTTTGAAGTTAAAATTAAGTACCTGGCGATTCACTATATAGTTTGATAAGAGAAAGTAATGTTTTGTTGTATGATAACTGATTTTTAACAGCTTTTATCGGACTGTAAAAGTACAAAGCAATTGTACATACTGAGAGGACCCGTTCTCCAGGAAATTACGCTAATATGCGAAGAGCTGATGGTATCTCAGTACGTTTTGAAAGAAGGCTACAATGAAGCCCTTTCCGCCCTATATTTATCAAACTCTGTGAAACCTCGCCACACTAATTACGGAGAGTTCTTCATGAGTCTCCACACAGATCTCGAAACTCGGACAAAAAGCGACTTTAGCGGCATAGCAGAGCCCACTTTCTACACTGACACAGGGATTGGCGTCGAAAAGCGAATGCGAGTTTCCCGAGTACCTTACGAAGGCAATATGTATCCCGTAGTCAACTTTGCTTTTATCCAGGACACCCAAGCCGAGAAGAGATTGTCAGTGGTGGTGGACCGCGCTCATGGGTTCACTTCCACGAAAAGCGGACAACTGGAAACAATTTACGACAGGAGGCTGCAATACGACGATGCTCGTGGGATGGACGAGGGCGTGAATGATCCAGAAGACATGGTATCAAACTATGCAATTCTTCTGGAGCCTCTCACTCAGGACAGTGACGAAGACGCAATGCTCCCAACGTTAAAACTTCAGAGGGCTGTCAAGTTCCTTAATCATCAGCCATCAGCCTTTGTCTACGATCACGTTGACACTCATTCTCAACTTGTCAACCCTTCCATGTCGATCTTCACACGAGAATTGCCTCCCGATATATTTCTCCTTAATATGCGAACGACGCCTGGTCCTTCGAGAGGCGTTCCTAGCAGAAAGGCGCTGTTGACGCTTCAAAATCTTGGTCACCAACAGAGAACGCACTATTCACATCGGTCAGACGCGCAAACCTTGAATAGTGACTTGAGACTAAATCATGTCGTGGAGTCGACAGATTTGGTCGGAAGCAGTGAGTCGGACAATCAGTATTTACAGGACGAGTATTTAATGCGGACGGCGCAAATTCCGCAAGGAAATCCTTTTGAGCTGAGTACATTTGCTGTTCACTTTTGATGTTGTTGATTAGCGATTGACTTAACATCAGACATGCTTGCAGTTTGCTGCATTACAAAACTTTGCATTTAAGTATTTAGTAGTTGCAGATGAACATAATAAAAATGCAGATCAATATTAAGCACGTACTGTTGTTAATTGTTTTATTACGCAACGCTGCAATCCAGACCGTTCAACATCCCGCAAAAATAGTAAACTCAATATAAAACAATAATATATTAAATGCATCTGTAGCAAACGTTATAAAATGTACACACAGGAAAAATCTAAATTGTATAATATTACAAATTTAAATATATATCTGAACTGCGTTAGCTATAACTTACGGACAATGAGTACAAGAATAATGTGATTCATTACAAAACCATTCTCAAGTTCACACTTGGGCACGCCTCTATAAATAGTTGCAACTTTTGTCGATTGGTATTTAAAAGGGTAATATTGACTATTGGCAACTGCGAGATTGTTTTATTGCTGTACACAGGGAGATTCTTGCACCTACCACCGTGCGGTATACTCGGATCAGTATTTGACAAGTTAGATAAGTGTAAAATAAAACTACCGTAGATGTATCAGTTGAAGTTAGACGAGTAGTAATTAAAAGTTAGATAACATGTTTAGAATTTTACATGAAAAATTGTTTTGGTATAAACTAAATATTGAAATGTCTGAATATACGAAAAAAGCATGTGACCAGTTCATTTTATCGTGTTTCTGCATAAAATGTTTCACGTAAAGCTTTTCAATCAGATTCACCGGTCATTGATATTGTCTGAGTTTCTGAAATTCATGCTGACCATGCTAAATATAGCCAGCATAATGTAAATGTAGTGATTAAGGTCCCTGATGCATGCCAGCATTTTGAGATTTCCATTCCTTCCAGTCTTTCATGAGAAAAAATGCCCCTGCTCCATACGCCAATGTGTTCAAGATTCCAAAGATCTAAAAGGCAAAGGCGTGACTTTAATACAGAATTCATATTCATAGGGCAGGGAAATATTTGCGGGTAACTCACGGATGCGAGAAAAGCAAAGAAGAACGTGATGATTGAAGTTACTCCATATGCAAATGTGGCTCCAGCAGTGTAATAGAATTCCTGCAAGAAAACCAAAACAACTTTCAGAGCAACGGATGTAAGTAAGTATATAATTCTTCCCAATACACTGGTTATGTACGGCACATACCAACACAGACCATGGGATTTGTCGACTTTGATATTTGCTTTGTAGTGCAAAGAAATAGATCCAGATCCAAAAACTAGTAATTACAAATCCGGTAATGACAACAATGCTGAGCCAAAATGGTTTCCAGAGGCATATTAACACAATCCCGAGTATCTTAAGCATAAATCAAAATGAGAATGATGAATAACTACATAGTTCCCGTCTAACCATCACAACCAATTTGTGTATTATACTTACAAACTGGGCAACCTTGACCAAGCCTGGTGGCGTCTTGAAGTAGTCCAAGTCAATTAGTCGTTCCGACGTAACTACCCCATTCTGATGGTTATCCACGGTCACAATCACAGCCATGGTTTTCAGCGTTCACATTCACTACAAACTATGCTGTTCACTGGAGACTTTCGTGGCGGATACTGCGTTCCTTCAAGGCTCCTCCTACACCTCTTCTACACATTGATGGCACAATAGCGATAAATTATAAATTGAAATTGTACTGTAGCATAAATGCCATTTTAAACAATTTCATATTCAACGATGCTCGCTATTTGACATTTTACCACGATTATAAAAAGAGGCTTACAGAGCTAGAAAGAAGTGCAAATCTTACCCTTGACTGGTTGTCACAGTCTGTAAATTTAACAAGCAGCTCGTAATAAATAAGGACTAGGGGTTGATTTGAAGAATTGCCAATTGACTCAAATGCCGAGTTGATGCTTCTGAGATTCTCAAATATCACTCTGGTCAGTAGGTATGACAGGGGGAGGCTCAATCAGAGAAATGTCTTTAATTAGTTAAACCAGATCTTGTAGATGTGCATGTATGAACATTAAAACTTATTTCGCCGTGCTGTCTACGCCTGTCCTCTCGAAAGAAAAGGCATAAACATGAAAATCTGTCAATAGAGGACGAGAGCAAGTGCAAAGCATCATTCATGGAAGTTAGTTATATGTATCATCACATCATCCATTACCGCAAATACATGCATGCACAAATTCGAGTAAAACTCGTTCTCATATCCTTGTTTGTCGAAATACAGTACTCACGCTCAGTTTAAACTTTTTTACACGATTATGTTTACCTGGCACTGCCTCCTCTACTCGACGTGCATGCAGTTATGTGAAGATGATACAAGGCAATTTCAATATATATTATTCCTCAGTACAACAACACATTATTATACATGGTCTGAAGCAGTGAAGGCAAAGCATGATTTCTTCAGACTCCTGTGGAGGTATTTCATTTAATATTAACATATAACAGAATTTAACCCGAGTTTTCACATGCCATCATGATCCCCTTTCATATATCGCAGCTACAAGTGTGTATTTATGTACGTACACCTACGTAATGGTAAAGCGTACTTGCGTAGAACATGTTAATATGTGCATCTCTCTCACTGAGGAGATGTCTTTGGTTCCGGATTGAGCTTAATCCACTCCACTTGAGTATAGGGTTTGTAGTTTGTGGTCAACTGTGTTGTAGGATTCCGGAGTTCATGAAAATGTGTACAATAGTGATTGTGAACAAGTTGGAAAGAAATCTTCTGTGCAGTCGCTTCTGTGCCCCACGCACCGTTCATATCGTCTTATTATACCACCTGTTTGTCTTGGCTCCACTGTGAAGACAGACAATAGTATGATACTATGTGTCTTCATTCAATCATGGAGAGCTACAAGTGTGAAAATTCTGGTGTACAAACCTGTATAATGGGCTGTGCGTACCATACAATACATGCATAGTTTAAAATTTTGGAGTGTTTGGGTTGGTATACATGGACTTTGAAACATGTTTCGCCTGACCAAGCAGGAGGCAGACGCAACAGTGGGGTATCGTTTTGTGGTACATAAAAATCTCTGAGAATGCTTCATGTGAAATACAGAATGAAACTGTCTCGTCGCACATGTTTATTTTTAGGATAAAATACGATTCGCAGGCTTTTCTCATAATGATAAACTTAGTACTGTGCTCCAACTACGTTTCTCGCTTACAATTGAGCTAGCTACTTCTGCTGAATTTCCATCCAAACAACTCGTAAAACGCACGTGGATAAAATGTCTGGACCGGACTGACGTGTTTGTCTGCAATAATAGTAATTGCTCGGCAAACATTCGGTATACACCTTACAAATGAGTGAAACAGGAACTAATGATGTATTTGAACAAAATGTGGATACAATAAATTGACAATATTGTTCACATTTTTATTTCTTCAACAGAAATGTAGGTTTAGTAGTAATAGTAGTACACTGTATGTATATATCTATACTTCACATAACGGCGCCTGTATCGATAACGAAGAGTTTCATATACAATTACTTTCGAAAGGTTTATTCGGCATGACTAAAAACTTTACAACAGTGCAATGTACAGTAGTTTGTATTAAGCATTTAAAACCTGGTACAGTTCCAATATAAGTGCAACATTTTCCAGGCAATTTACCAAATAACTTATTTATTGACAATCAAAGATCACTTGTAGTGCAAACATCAGTACTAAACTGGAAATTAAACTTCAAACAGACTTAACTCATGTTTCTTCATCGCATTTTCTGCATTTACTTACTAAAAATGTTTCTGCAACAAAACTCGGTTAGGAGTCCTCAATTAAGACATCAGATAGCACCCCAAGTTAAAATAATTTCAAAAGAACATTTCTTTTTCAGGCTGGTAAATTGCCCGCAAAATGTTCCTCGTTGTTTCTCGGATGTTCATTAACCCAGGATGCCAAGTACATATAATACAACATGTATTCTCTGGGTTTCGTATTAGGACTTTAGTGTAAATTGTCAACGTGTAGGCAACAATTAAACTAATTCGTACAGATTCAGTGGTAATAAAATATTAAGTTTAACTCTTTTCTACCAATTAAATGTTAAGTACACGAGATAAAGTACTAATCAGTTCCACTTTAAACAAAAAGGTAACAACAACATACAACATAACATTTGTGTGTACTCAATTTTTCGTATTGCTACAAACAACTAAATACTTAAATATCACGTAAAATACACACGTTTTATGCTGTATTGTATAGTTTAAAATTTGTTTCTGTAAAAGCTAAAACGACGATTTACTGCAAGAGCTACAGTCAGTAGTATTTTACAATACCGTACATTACTCAAACAATAGTCATTTTGCTAATGCTAACAGCTAAGCAAAATAGGTTTAGCAAGTTCAATTTGGCAGTTCGTTTCCCATCTTCGTAGGAGCGCTATGTTAGAAAATGCACATTATTCCAAAAATATAGTACACTTCATACATAATAGCTGCGTGCGATACAATACAGAGACCCTAATTCAATTGAAGACCATTTGGAAAATATATACCCGAGTAATATACACTTTTATATAAAACTCAAGGAAATTTTAAAGATATGCAACCTAAGTAAATGGATATAACTACGATCGCCTATCCCCATTAGCAAGTGTAACTTTTGTCTTAGGAGGAGCAAAAGTGTGAACAGCATTGTTTCCAGCTAACTTCTGAACGGATTGAGTTAGTTTATGAAATTCATTATTCATGAGTTCCCAACAGTTCTCTGTCAAATTGGAAACGCCATCTGGACCCACGGTGGATGTATCAAGAGGTGATAAAATTGAAACCAACACCTTGCCTGAAATTTACAAAAACCCCAAATCATAGAAAAACACTTTCGTGAAGCAGTTTCGACATCATTATTTTTTCATGTAACTTGACTATCCATACCAGAATTGAAAATTTTCTTGCTGTCATTAATAAATGTGTATGGGCTGATAACAACAGGAACAATTGGTAATTTATTTTCAACCGCAATATGAAACGCTCCCTTCTTAAACGGTAACAGGTTTTCTCGCTTGCTTCTTGTTCCTTCAGGAAAAATCCAAAGCTTGGTCTGAAAATGGTCAAGAGAGATTTAAACCTTAATTTGTAATTACCAGCAGAAAGCGATAATATTCTGCTTCGACATGACGAAAAGTAGTTGTTTACAAAAATCACTGCTATTCGTACTTTTGTTTCTTGAATTTGCTGGGCACTAGCACTGATCAATGTTTTGCATTCACCAGGATTACTTCTGTTGATGTATACGGTTCCCGAAAGCCAGGCAGAAAATCCAAATGGAAAAACGTACATTATGGCTCGTTTAGCCACACAAGCACATTTCTGCATTGTTTGCCACATGTCGACAATTACTGAAAATAGAACAATGTCCACTATACAATTCTAATCAAAATAATCAACCGTAAGAGCACGTAATATTGATTCCAAAATAGGATTTCTCACGCATAAAGTCCCAAGCACTTTGATGGTTGCAAATAATGACGCACGGGAAGTCTTTAGCAAGAATTTCCTTTCCAGTCACTTCCCAATGGATACCAACGATCTTCGAGATGGGTTTACAAAATGGAATTCCCATGCTGAAAGAAAAGTCAGTGCAATGGTAAGTTAACAGATATGAAACAACCAATAGGAATATGTTTCGTAGAATTAGCAAGATTAGGTACTTACAGAACATTTTTAACGTTCCTCGGCTTGATGAGTGATGGTGGAATAATTAGGAGAGCCGTAATCGAACAGATCATCACATATATGGCGAATTTTGTGTAATACCTAAATTTTGCCGACATATCGTACAAGACTGCTACGGTGAAGGAAAATATAAAACTAGCCAGTATCCAGAAATCCCACCGGCTAAAAAAGTAGCCAGTGGTTTCAGATGGAACGGTCGACATAGTCTCCTCCATGACAGATTTCACTTTAAGCAGCTGTCAGTTCCAATCTGTAACAAAATGCAAAACAAGCATGGTTATTAAAAAGTAGTATTTAAAATATTCAAAATTTTAATCTAAGCACTATGAATCAATGTTTTAATAATAGCAGCACGAAATACACCGATATGGGACTATATTGTATGAGCAGATGAGGTGATGAGTGATGAAACTTCCACCACAAAGACGAATATTATTATGAAATCAAACAGCGGAGTTTCCAAATTACATATTCTTGACTAACACGGACAGGAACTGAATTGCTAACTTGAATACAGTGGCTTAGCTATAATCATTTTTAATCTAAATATCTTCAATGCTTTAAAACAACTTTGTTGATCAACGCACGATCCATGACAGATTTCACTTTAAGCAGCTGTCAGTTCCAATCTGTAACAAAATGCAAAACAAGCATGGTTATTAAAAAGTACTATTTAAAATATTCAAAATTTTAATCTAAGCACTAGGAATCAATTGTTTTAATAATAGCAGCACGAAATACACCAACATGGGAGTATATTGTATGAGCAGATGAGGTGATGAGTGATGAAACTTCCACCACAAAGACGAATATTATTATGAAATCCAACAGCGGAGTTTCCAAATTACATATTCTTGACTAACACGGACACGACGGACAGGAACTGAATTGCTAACTTGAATACAGTGGCTAAGCTATAATCATTTTTAATCTAAATATCTTCAATGCTTTAAAACAACTTTGTTGATCAACGCACGTGTATCATCAGCGTTCACGTACATTTGTACCTGACTCATTCTATGACTACTATTTTGACTATACTCTGTATTGACTTCACTCATTCATTATTACTGCTAACTCATTCTTCAGCATCTGTTGTAAACACCAATGTGTCCGTGTCTAGTCAGCTTCAGCAATCCATGCTGATTGCAATCCTATAGACTTGCGTCACTCTCATTTCTGAGTAGAAAAAATCCGTTCAGTACTCAGTAGACCAGTGACTTTGACACTAAAATAATTGGAGAAAAATGGCCCATCTTCAATCTTTCCTTAACAAATTGAAGCGTTAAATAGACTCTTCACTTCACCCCCAGACACCTTACACAGGAAACTTGTGCTTATCGAAGCACTGTTCTTTATCGTAACCCTGACCAAAGTGACCAATTATCCAGTGACAATTAATGTCTCCAGCCCACCTTTGCTCATTTTTATATTAAATTAAAAATACTTCCTATATCAACCAATTACAACCATTATAACGACACTACACCACAATATCAAACAATCAAAATATTAACCCTCCTTGTTCACACTCGTTTTACCTTTCCAATCAAAGCTTGATTTGTCTCTCCTGTAGCTACAATTACAAGTTACACATCTGTTGTCACATTTTCGACACGTTTCCTCACATTGTTACTTCACAATTTCCACTCTTTTCCGCAAATATTGGAAAACACCGCATAATTGTTTCACAACACACATACTTTTACATACAGCCACTTGCCACACCGTGATCCCATAAATGCGACACAAGACTCACTAAAACTTTTGAAAAAAAGTAATTGGTGTACAGCAGTGCACCAGCAAAACTCGTCTTATCTGATTGCCAATAATACTATGAAACTCGCGAAGCAGTGGTGTACAACCTTAAAGTGTAAAGTGGATTATTAGAGCGCTATGTGACTTGACTAGTGTACTTCCTTTTGGATAATTGAGCAAGGAAAAAAAAGTATTGTGTAGAACGCAAGTCTGAAAATGTAGTATTTTTTTTACACGTACAAAAGGAGCGTACAATACGCCACGATTATTATTGGCATTGAGCGTTCTTTACAGGAAGAAAATATTGTGCTACTCCATAGGACTCTGGTGCTGCAGTATTTTTGTGGTTTGCCTTCCAAAATCCTGCGTCGTCTTTTTTAAAGGATATTGCAGCAGAGAGCCAGGGAGCTTTGTATATAGTCGAGTGATGCTTAAGAGAGTATATATATTTATATGTATAACACACGGTGGAAACACATTTTTCGATGGCATTGGATTGGAACGTACGGATTATTCGTTTGGAGAGAGTCCTTTTTTTGTTTGTTGGCTAAAGACGGAAATGAGGATTGCGCTCATAATGTTCTTTAGGTATGAAGGTGTTCCTTTTTGAACATGTTATATTTTATGTATTACCTGTCTGCATGTTGGTGTGCGTGCAAATGCAAGATGTGGGATATAGGTGTAGAGGTATATGTAACCTTCCAAGATGAATGAAACTGTGCAGAAATCTTTGAGTGAGTTCAATAATTTGGCTGTTACGTAGTGCTGAGATTTTTAAGTATTTACACACGGTGACGTAGGCCAAGCGCATGAGACGATGGCAATTGAGAGGAAATGAAAAATATGATTGCTCGAGAATGAAATGCAGAGAGGTTGATGTTGTACTGCTATATTAGTATATGATTATGTGGTGGGTCAGTATGTACGCATCGTTAACTATACTAATGTAATAGAACTTGTAGTTATTGAATGTATAGTAGGTATGGTCTTCTAAACACCTGAATGGGATGTCCATAAGCTGTGGTGATAATCCTTCGAACTTTGGTCTCGATGATGTGGATCACCTTAGGCGTGGAGAAGGTTTCAGGTGTCCGTCTGTCCAGTTTTTAAATAACTGCACTGTTAAAGAAAATTGCCCACAGAAAATTGTAACAGTTTAGCGCGTAGGTAAAGTGTGGCTTGGTTTGTTTCCTAAATACTTATGAGTGTCGTTCCAGCATTTGGCGAGTGAATTGATTATACGCGAGCGGGAAGGTATTTTTACGTCGTACGATCTAGGTGCAAAGGATGAATGTAGACAGATAAACAATCCGGCATGCTTAGACTGAACAACGAGGGTTCTGTATTGAGCAAATTCAGTTGATGAACCTATAATTTGATGCTACCTAATTGACTCGAAATTGGGTTGTGTAATATTCATTTCATTCATCATCCTTGTAAAAGATGATGCTACTCTTTGAATAAAATATATTAGAGGTACATACATGGGCGTGTGTGTATTATCTGTCTAACCTATATGTGCCAGAACTTGACCGGTGCAATGTGATAAGAGTAAAACAATATAATCCCAGTACCCAGTCAATTTGGAAAGAGTTCTGTCAAATACTCGACAAACAAATAATGCTCAATGATTTATCGATAAGTCAATGAGGCAGAAGGTGGTCTTCGAATGGACTTCTGATCAATCATGCTTAAATTGAGCATGTACTTTGGCCACGACACGTCAGTGTAACAATTGCCAAGTATAGTTTATTAATTACAGTTTATTTTAACACTGATTTCAAGTGTTGCTAACCTTTCAAATATGCAAGCGTTAAGCGAGTTGAAAAAGAGCATAATATTAACTCAACATACAATGTAGTTGTTTTAGATCCGGAACTCACTTAATTCATACAATGTCCCTCATTTTTAGATGGATGCGGATGGAACCTCATCGTGCTCCCGAAACAAAATGCTCACATAAAGAAACCGTTCTCACTTCCATAGATTACGCAAAATAAGGCTTCTATGGATAACATAAAAATGTGATACGTGTCAACTTGTCGAGCATACGGAGATTTCCCATCAATAAAGTCCCACGACCATTACATTATTTGTTTCATACGTCGATAAATAGGTATAACATAGGTGTCTGCTTACTTTGCGGGAATGGTGCATTGAAGTTGTTTTTACCAAAAGTGATTAAATGATTAAACCGTATATGAATAATTGTAAATTATCAAATTAATGCAGATTTTTGTCAATGTTACTGTCATTGACACTTACGGTAGTGATTCTCGTCGGTATACACGACTACCTCAATACTTGCTGACCACAATGTTTCTTCTTCTTGAAATGCATACGTCTGGTAAAAAGATGCACACCAATGGTACTGCACAAAAGGAATGTGTAGGAGTCGTACTTACAAGTAAGTGACCTTCGAAGATACTCCTGCCTGCCGCCGTGAGCACACATCATCATAATCACATACGCAATGCACGACGGCCAAAAACGCATGGAAATGTATACAAGCAAGTGCGTTTACTGTCACGTTATGCTCACACATCTTCACATTACACACATAGACAAAAAATACTGAAAACTACAAGTGTAAAAAAAATGATCTTGTGCCTGGTGCATATGCCATAATCACTTATGTGTTAAGATATTACCCATATATACTCTTCCTCCTGCACGTCTGCTTTGTAATATCCAGACACTCGTCAATTGCACTTATGTATTAGACCCTCTTAACGTTTATCTTACCATTACTTTAGTGTAAATAACTTTTTTATCCTTCCATATTCGTTGAACCCGGTGTTTCGTCCTGGCTGCTGCGATCTGTGATTCTTCAAAAATTTGCATTTTATATTAAATTTACATTGGTAGTCAAGTTCAATATTCTGAGTTGAACCTCTTCTGCAGACAGCGTGATTGTGTAACACAATAATACGTGTGTAATATGGCAAGAATCTGAAATCGAATGAATTAACTCGTTCTAAATCCGAGTGAACTCATGTGATAGTGCGATGATACATCGTGGATTCGTGCTACCGGAACAGAGACAAGCGTATTATTTATTAGCAACGCCTGTGCATCCCGTGAATTTTCCCGAGTAGCTTACAATACAACTTGACTACAACACCTTCACCTTACGACGACTCTTCACTGATGTGGTCTTTCTCCACTCTGAACCATCAACCAATACACATAAACCCAATCTGTAAGGTTACATAATTTTGGAACGTGAAGTGAAAGGAGGAAGCTCAGTCTGCTGGGCACGGTCACTTTGTTTCCTTCTGCAAGACTTTCGTGCGAACGTTGAAATAGAGAGATCACCCGCTGTCGGATGCGTTCGGATTTCAGCTCTTTTGCCGGTTTTTACCTTTACCGCAAAATCACGCTGACATTATAACCAGCAGAGAGACAAACAACGTCCCGGTAATGTGAGCTGTGGATGTCAAGGATTGCGTTGTGTCGTGAGATTTTCAGTCTGTGCGAAACTGAAACTGCCATCCGATTAGAAATCGCGATGTATATGATCGCGTCTTATATTGAACGTTAAGCCAGTTTCTGCATTTATAAGATAAGCGGTACGTAGGCAGTATGAGACAACATCATTTTCGTATAATAGCCGTCTCATGTTTACCATTTCCATGCTACATTGACGAGATTATATTTTTCATAGCCGGAGAGAAGAACAACAGTCCAAGACGGTTTTAGCAACATGCATGAATATTATGCTCGTAGGATACTTCATTTAGTATTACTGAAAATAATAACAACGACATGACGAGAGGGTGTTAAACGAGCAAAAAAACGGAGAGTTCCTCCTGTAACGAATCAAAATGGTTTGGAGGAGCTCAAAAAATATGTAAATGTACAAGTCACTTCTCGACCGGATCTTCCTACGCTATTTTCAAATGATGGAACTATGGAAGATCCACAATCCGTACGACACTGCTACCAGAAAAAAGAAAGTATCTTTGGAGTAAAATCTATTACACTTGTCTTCACCCAAGCAATGTAGGTTATTTTTTGTGGTGATTACTTACCCAATGCCAAAATTAGCGTGTCATCCAGTCTACTACGCTTCCTTGTATTTAGTAAATTTAGAATTCGAGTCGTTGTGTGGCATTTGAAAAAAATAGCATATTCGCGAGATCGTCATCATCATCATCACCGTTGTAGCTACGCCGTGCCTTCTTTCCTGTCATGAGCAAACTCCTCCAACAGTCCAGAGAATCAGTTGTGAGGAGATAATGGATTAGATGAGTCGTGTAGCAGTCATTAGCGTCAAATTTTCACTAGATTCACATGACACAGGGATATCTTGTAGGTTTTGATGAAATCAGTGCGCTAATCATCACACCACTTATCCCAAGGTCAGCTAGCCGAGGTTTAGGATAGAAAAATGTTCCCCGCGAACAACGACCATGTTACGAAGACAATCTTTACGAAGCGCCTTTTTAGCAGTAGGGCTCATCTTCTTTCTAGTCAACATTTGCGTCATATTTGTGTTTGTACGTGGCGTAAGTCAAGATAAAGGGCTTCCGTCCGCGACTGAGTCAAAGTACCTTTTGTACAATGACTCAATCAACAGCATTAGGTTCAGGGTGAGTGTCACTTGCATGAATTTATTTCTCACTAGTTCTTCGATTCGGAAAGTGAATGAAATCCGTTGCAAATATTGTTCAATTGGGTTTGCAGAAGGGTGCGAACCGGGAAATCAATTTGGTGGTTCCCTTGGATTATTCATATAGACGCGGAATATCGGTTGCTCTCAACATTTTGGAGGAATACCACCTACTCACTGCGAACGACACGAAAGCTTCGGCTGGCTACATTCACGTTGTTGGAAGACTGAGTAGGGTTCTCTCCACATCTGTCAACCTTGTCAAGATTAACAAGGATCCTACCGATGTTTGGGACAAAATTTCTCAGGTACGAAAAAATTAATTAATTTTTGAGTGACCGTTTATACTTTCGGGTTCGAGGATTTTTGTTGCATCTACCCTTTATGACCTTATAGTGGCCCTTCATCGACAGCCTTCGAATGGCAAATCTTGGTCAACTTTTGGTGTATGCAAACAAGGCGAAAATCATGCAAGCAAAAAACAGCAAAAAGGGAACGCAGCTCAAAATCGAAGTGCTCCTAGAAGGGGATCAACTCGCCCTGTTCAAGCCGCAGTGGTACCCAAGGGACGTCAAAATTATTGGAAAGGCCTTTAGTGGCAAAGACAGACATTTTGGTGAAATTGCTGCGTTTTATCTGAATCTCGTCTTGGGGTACAATGTCGCCCCCATCACTGTCGGAAGGAATGTAAATTTAATGGCTGAAATCCTCCCGTTCTCAAGCTTACAGTTAAAGCAGACATTTTACAGGGAAAGCAGTAAGTTAACTTTACATGGCAATCACTCTTGAAGGTTACGCTTCAAAAGTGACTTTTTTCATGAGTTGTTGTTGTTGATACTGCTTGCGCTCAATCTACAGAATGTTGTGCAATGTTCTCTTCTCTCACAGACGGCTCGCTGTGCTTCTACGGAGTGTGCTACTACTGTAAGCCAGAAGATGTCATATGCGCCAACGATGAGGATGTTGTTGAAGGAGCCATGGTTCTCATGCTAGACAAAAGGTTTAAGATGCTACTGAGTCCTTGGAAGCGTATCTACAAAGATGGAAACTACGCACAATGGGAGACTGATATGAAATATTGCTCAAATGTGTTAAAAGACAAGTCAACGTCTCGTAGACGCGAGGTATAACATGAGCCTAATTTTTAAATTTAAGATTCAATATTTGATTCGCCAAGTTTTTTAATTTGATTTTGATTGTAGATTATCTTGGATATTGTGGCGATTCATGTTTTTGACTTCCTCATTGGAAACGGGGATAGACACCACTTCGAAGTGTTGAGACGGAATGATCCAAATGCAAATGGGCACTCGAGAAATTTTGTGCTGATTGACAACGGGAAAAGTTTTGGTAATCCTGATGAGGATTTCATTGACATCTTGGCTCCGCTGTATCAGTGTTGCGCGTAAGTTTTCTCATCAATTACCTGTATTGATGTTTGCCTTATATTCTTTAAAATTAAGCGTGCTCAAACTTTTTGCAGAATTCGCCAATCGCTATTTGCAACTCTGAAAAAATTCCAAGGGAGTCTCGGTAAATCCTTAGAGGTTATCGGTGCCGTGGATCCAATCCAGCCTCTGCTGACTCCCTCTCATTACCGTGCCTTAGATAGAAGACTGTCCATGGTACTCGCTACAGTACAAGTGTGCCTTAGAAATGAGGAAAAAAGTATGTTTGGGAGAGTGATCTGGTGAATTGCGAGTATGCCTTTTTGCGATTTGTGGAGATGTGGCTGAGTTTTTGTGGTTGTGTTTTAAATGACTATAGATAATATTTTGGTCAAGTGCTCCTTTTTCAAGTCATGTAGGTCGTAAAAGTCTTGTGGGACCGTTGCAATATGATACTCACGAATAATTTTTATATTAGTCTTAAGAGTTGTTGACCCGGAGGGATTTTCTGGAGAATCTACATTTACAATCAATAGTCAATGCAAGAATCCTCAATGCAAGAAATTCCATTAGTGATATACTTCATTTACTTATTATTGAGTCGCTTTAAATATTTACCTTATATTTTAAATAAACCATTAGATCAGAAACCGTTCGCTATAAAATATCAACTTGCTTTTCTTACGACATCAACTTACCATTTTCGAACCCTAATTATTTTGCGAGCTATACAAAAGTGTTTCTCTCATAAAATGAGTACATTAATCATGTAATATGCTTTAATCATGGAGCATATTTCACGTACAAAACTCTGCACAAAAATACGTATCAGATTGCCATGCATAATGGAATGATTTGGTAGCAGATGTGCTCGTGCAGAAGTAGAAAACGGTCTCTTTCCATGAGCTCACATGTATCCCGGAATTAATGAAGGATTGCTGCATACTTTGTAGAAGGATGCGGATTTTGTTTTATCCCAAGAATCTCACTCATTCTCTTTGTATGATGCGGTGTGGTACGGCATGTCGGAGAGGTACCCAACATCCAGGATCCATCTTACACTCAAATTGCATGTATGCTGCTCAGAGAGAAATCGTCTTTACAGGGGAAAAACTATCGAGGCTGATGAGATTCAGTTGGTTGGTCTACAGATTTATCCTGTCATACTATTATGGTAAATGAGATTGGGAGAAGCAAGTACCGCAACACAACAATCTACTTTACTTCCAGGGAATTGTAACAGTTGAGAAGCCACGCTGGCGTTTTCCTCCAGAGTTGGATTGGGAGAAAGGGAGAGACTTCATAAAGAAAGGCGAAAGTATATAGAGAAACACATACATATTCTGTAGTACACACATTGCGCGACGTCTACAACAGGGCACCATTGGCCGACAAAAGTGTTTTATGGAAAATAAACCAGATATAAATAGTCAACAATAATGCCATGCGAAAGTGTACAACAACGGTTGTAATGCGAGGAGCCGGTTGTAAGTAAAGAGCGTATATACATGGCTCGACACACGAAAGCCAGCTTCTGGCGAACGAAACACATTTTGAACAAGCAGCTCTCTCGCTGATAAAATATTAAACCTGGAAGGGGAGTTATTTATGAGATCCATCAGGAAAGGCTTTTCTCATTAGCTAAATCGCTAATTACTAGACTTTCTCCTCTCACTGCACTGTCTCTCTCTCTTTCCCACTTCTCCGCACTGGTTACTTCCCATTCCCTTGTCCCTCACTCACTCAATTCGATTCAGTGGATGTGGTGCGGAGAGGAGCGACTGATAAATGTTTCGTTGGTTTGCATGCGTGCATTCCGTGGTACTTACTCCTTTTCCGGTCTACATTCCCACTTTTATTATCCATCCTTGTAACAAGCAGAGAAAGCCCCTTTACCTGCATTGCATGAACTAATATGTACATATACGCTTTGCAGTTGTGACTTAATGATTTGTCCAGCAAGTCTTCAACTACAACGAAATTTGGACATCTGCACCCGTTCAATGAAATTAACGCTGTTTTCTCCTCGAGTGTCTCTCCGATTTGACTGCATTGCTGGTGTCCCCTACAAGCACAGCGACGTATTCTAGACATGACGTACCTTTCTAACGCCCAAAGCTGTAGTAAAAATGTGAGTTTTGTGTGTAAGTGTAAATGTAGAATATTCATTTGTATATGGGAGCATTTACAGTCCAACAGCATAAAATTTTGGACTGGACAATCGTGACAATGAAACAATAACAAAAATCATTACCGACATTAATGGAGAAAAGAGCCCATTATTACATTTATTGGTCCATATTCTCGACGAGTGTGGAACGCACGTTTTTTTCAAGAGAGATTTACATTTTACGTTTTGATTCCAGTCACATGTTATCAACTGGAGAAATCAGAAACACAGGAAGAAGGTTTAATTTCACTCACACGCAATTTGTTGTTCGAGGCATAAAAAAGGTAAGTTGTGTGCCTATAAATCTCTCACTCCGGCTGATTGTAACTTCTTTACGCATTTTTCTTGCACGAAAGCTCCTCATATGCACTATAGACCAACGGTAGAAAGTTCACCAGAGTAGTAGCATGCGAGATGCATATTTTGGGCTTTTAACAAGTCGACCTTTGGTCGAGGTGCACTTCTTGGCTGAACTTTCTTAAG